>NMUG010011173.1:0-10702 GCA_002855965.1 Monotropa hypopitys
TATACTGCTCTACTCGTACTTTTCAGTGCATTTCCTTTGAAACTATAATTGTGGTTACTAAATCCAAAATGATACGTTATTTCCAAAAGAAGTTTTTGAAAGAATGGATCATGCACAAATTCTTTTACCATGGATGAACAAATTGGAAAACTGTTTTATGAAATTCCATACAACAAGGATTTATAATGCATTAAAGGGAGAAAGAAATTGGAATGGAGATGAAACGGAAATAAGGTGCTCATACGACAAAAGCATGGATATGAGCCTATGATTGATATGCTTATAGGACAGAAGCATAAGGCCTCGGAAATACTTATACGACAAAAGCATAAGGCATAGTATTGGAAATCAATATGCTTATACGACACAAACATAATGCTATTGTACATACGCTTATACGACACAAGCGAAAGCATAAATGTGAAAAGTGTGGAAACAAAGCAAAGGAAGAATTGTTATAAAGCATTGTTATTACTATTAAGCCTTTGAGCCATATTTTGCTTATGAAACTAATCTTGCAGGGAATATTGTGAATCCATGAAACTTGTACTGCAGTATGTAGAAATTCACTCTAGCTTTATAGATTATGCGTTTTTCTAAAACAATTTTCAGGTCAGGATGAAGAATGAGGTGGAAGCTCTTATTTAAATAATGTTTTGGAGACCTTTTGTTGTACCTTTTTGATGTATTGGCTATCTTTGAAGCCTTATGATATAATCCTAGGAAATTAATGAGAACATCTATATCACTGCTCTGGTTTTTGTTCACACGCTTCCGCATATTTATATTATTAAGAAATTCTTCAACTCTTTTATCTAGGCCTTTAGCGAGCTTGCTCGTTGGCCGGTCATGGACTCATTCCGAGATCGGGATGGGTTATGACAAGCTTACTCTACTTTCTTTCGGTGAGGTGCATATCATGTTATTTCATTTATGCACTACAGCTTCTCCCCTCTTTTCCCCTTGTAGTCTACAGGCATCCTCCTTTATTTAAGAGTTGTAATATCCTTTTTGTAAGTAAGTTTTTATGTAAAGATATTGTATGCACTTCAATTCCAAGTGAGTTCCAATTGTAAAGGATTTGTAAATAGTTATATTTCATAATTCACGCTCCTTTGTGATGATGGTTGACTAATGTGGTTTCATTTATAATTATTTTTAATTATTTAAAAAAAATGGTTTGAAAATCTGGGGTGTGACAGACGTTACCTCAAATAGATCAAATAAAATCCCGAAGATTTTGCCGAAAGTTGGATTCTCCTCCTTCTTTACCACCTACTGATCTAGCTTGAAATTAACCTATCAATTCAACTCCGATCAGCCTCAAATTGGGTACACATGAACTAGATATAATTTGCAACAAAATTGTATTTTTATATTTTGGAATGGTTACCTCAATTGCTCAGAATAAAATCCGGAAAGTATTGTCGCAGTTGGGTTCTTTAATTCTCCCAGGGCTACTGTTCACCTTCTTCCCCAAATATTTGAACTTCTGCAACTCAATTTCTTTACAGCAACCGCAATAGTACTCCACTTCTCTCTCTCTCAATTTGATTCTCACAACACATTACCTCTCAATTACGTCTCACAAGTTCTTAATTCTCTGAACATTGTTTGATTTCAAGGCTGTTGATATATACATATATAAGTCTGAATCGTTTTACATTCTCCTACGATAATTTCTAAGTTCAACATTCAAATTGTTGGCACTCTAATCCAATGACACCTACATCAAAGTCTTGCCAACTCACTCATGCAGATCAGTTAACCTCAATACACATACACGTTGCATATACATGCATCTCTAAATCTCATCTTCATTGCCACGAATTGTCTTCTTCGACACCTACACAGAGCATTCTAATTTTTCTTCTTCAATCACATGATTAACCTTTAACTTTTTATTCATACACTTTGACCCCCAACCCCTAATTTAAACCTTCAATCCATCTCATTTGATTTCTAATAACCTTATTTAATTCACAAAAAATTCTATAAAATTCTTCAAAAATTCTTGAGCCCAAAAATTAATTCTAAACCTCATTTATTTATTATTAATATTCTTAAACCACAACACAGGTATTACAATTGCCATCATTCTCCATTTTGTGTAAATTTTGAGGACGAAATTTTTTTAAGGAGAATAATTTGTCACACTCCTGAAATTTTAAAATATTTGTTGGGGATTTTTAGAAATTATTTAAGAATTAATTGAATTTTTGGGGAATTAATTAAAAGTTATTTCTTAATTACAAATTTTATTAAATTTTATTCCCCTTCCCCTTACATTTCGATATAACCTCTGTCTCTTTCCCCTTCTCTTTTTATATCGAAATGGGCTTTATGCCCATTTCCCCCGAGACTTACATTTGAATATGGGGACTGTCCCCTTAACCCCTTGTTGCATTTCGATATGTCGTATGGCATATATCGAAATACAGGGGCCCTGTTCCCCTTTGTTCATTCCTTATTTCGATACAAGGTTTGTTCTCCTCTTCTGTATTTTGATATATCGCATTTCGATATACCTTATCTATTGCATTTCAATATATCGTCTATTCAGTGCCCATTAGTGGACTTGTATTTCGATATACAACCTTGTTATGTATCGAAATACAATTGGGTTGGCCAGCACCAGAGGACTAGTATATAGATATACAGATTTGCTGCTTATCGAAATACGGTGGCTTGGACAGCCATCAGCTGTATATCGATATGCATTGTTGTTTGGGCAGAACTTTGAAGGAATTAGTGAGGGCATTATGATCATTTCACGAGTGTTTAGACACATCTAAGAGGTGAGAATACCCTAGCTTATGATTCAGAACACTCCTCTCACCCTCTCTCTACCGAAATCTCTTTCTCCTCTCTCTTCTCTCTTCATTGCTAGGCTTTTAAGAAGGCTTTGGAAGATTCCGTCTTCACAAACGTGGTAGAGGACCTCGAGTGCTATCTCGTGGTGTACTTGGATCGTGCTTGTGTGAAGAAACTCTCACCTAGAGTTTTCAAAGTTTCGTGTTCTTGGTGGGTAATCTCTACATCCGAATAGAGCATAGAAGTTCAAAAAAACAATGAGAAAAAGCACAATTCCATCATTTTTATTCTTATCTACAAATAAATTGTTACAATATAATGAAATTTTCTATCTGGGACCGATTAAAAATATCTATTTTAAGCTTGTAGAAAAAATGTTGCATTGATCCGAATTCCAAAGAACAAACTTTCATTGATAATATAATAAAATTACATCAATTGCAAAATTGTAGAATTACAGTAATTGAAATGAAATAACAAGAAAAGAAAACTGAATGGAGTGAATTACTGTCCTTAAATATATATTTGCCATCTACCAACGGGTGTTTATGTTGCACCGGTATCTGTCTCTTAGGATAAGACGATCAAATCACAATTGATAGAACACCACCGTAAACCGCATTGAAGAACTGAAATGCATTTCTCTCCCACTCAAGAACAAAAAAAACTCAGAGTCTACAAATTTTGGGAATTATACAGATTTTTTGTGTATTCAACAATGAGCCTAGACTGCCCAATATATAGACCATGAGTAAATTCCTTCATCAATGTTGTATCCATGAATACTGACTTTAGTACAAAAATAAATATTGCCATGAAATTTGTCTTCAATACATAACAAAACTGTCAAAACTAAAATTCTAGGAATGAATGCCGAAATGATTAAAACTGCTTAAAAGCTTATTAAAAAGCATAAATTTTGATGCTTTTGGATTACTATGATTTTTTCAGAACTCACATTTGTGAAGTCCAAAGTTTTCTAACAAGAATCACAAACACCCCTTTTGTTTGAATAGCAAAATTTGGAAAACTGCATTACTTCAGAACAATCTATCACCATTGTATATCATTCTAAAAAATCAAAAACTAAACCCCGAAATTGATAAAATCTATGTTGGCAATGTACCTAAGTCGCTGTACTGTTTCTGCAATGCTGGACTCATGCACTGGAACAGTGATGATGGCCTCTGCTTCCTTAACCTAACCCCAAACAAGAAAGACCTCAAGGGAATCCGGGACCGACTCAAAGAACTCTTTCTCTCTTTGTTTTTCACCCCAAATTCTTCTTCCAAATCCTCAAGTGTCTTGGCTATCCAACTCTGCAATTCCTTCACCCGATGGAGTCCCTCCTGCAATTTATACCCCACCTGATTATTCTCTTGCTTCATGTTCAAAACCTCTCCTTGGAATTTCGCAGCTTGATAATTCGAAAGCAAGGTTTCTTCTTCGTCTTTGAACCCTGAATTCGAAACTCTAGATATCTCTTTGTGAATGCTTAAGAGAGATGATAACCGATTTTGCAAGTCATCTTCAAGTAAGGAATTGTGCTCCAACCAAAGTGCTAATTCAGTTTGTATCTCTCTCAAGTGTGTGTATATCGGGAGCACGTCCGAAGAATTTACAGACGAGTGGCTTTTACTACTGCTTCCCTCTTGCTTTTTGCTTTCCCTTTGTTTTGTTAACTCTTCTTGTAAATCCTCAATTGAAGTCTGGAATTTCTGTATCTGGTGAAATGAGGTGCTGAATCTTAACCAGAACTCTATGTTTTCCTCAAGAAGTTCATCTATGTCCGAACGTAATTTTTCTTCCACCATAGAAACCGAATGAGGCTTATCAACTGGAATTACCCTTTTCTCTCCTTCTTTGCATTTTCTATCCAGAGATTCAACCACTAGTTCATCTAGCAAATCAGAGACTTGATTTTGATCAGAAATTACCCTTTTGTCACCTTCTTCTCCTTCTCTTGTCAAATCGGTATCTGGATTTTCATGGACCCATAAGTTCAGTTTCTTATGCAAAGATCGAATTTCAGCATCCTTCAAATCATTAGCATTCTTCAGCTCCTTTATCTGGACCGCGGATTTAAAATAGCTTTCGTGATTTTCCTTCTCAATTTCACCAAGCTTCTTCCTTGTCTCCTTATAGTTCCTGAGAATCAAGGTGTACTGCTCCACTAGAATCTTCTCTCTGTCGCCCAACCCATTCAAAAACAGTTCCCGCCAATTAGGTTGATCTTCATCCTCATTAATTTCCAGTTCTTGTGACCCCACATTGTGATTTTCTTGACTCTCTGGCTGAATGGAGTCCGTGGCTTCCTCTAAAAAATCATTGAAAGGGTTGGTTGAGATGGGGCGGACAATGTTTCCTTCTTCAATTCCACCAGAAGCTCTAAGATCTTGATTGCCATTTTTTCTCTCTCCCGTTTCTGTTTGAACCACTGTTGAGATCATTGGATCATTGAGCCCTTTTGAATCCATAACCAAAACAGTTCTAACTTGCCCATTTACTGAAAGACTTTCATGTTCATAGTGTGGGTTGAACTGAAACCAATTTTCTTCCCCAGCAATAACGGTATGAAGATCAAGAGATCCATTTTTCTTCCCTTTTTCTTCCATTTTCACATCTTTCTGTACCATGTCATCACATCCAGGAGCCATGATTTCCTGACCTTCATTTAACCCTTCATTTACTTCATCTTCGACGAAATAATCATCAAGTCGAAAGCTGAGTTCTCGCTGTATAAATCTTTCTGCAGATTTATCGGAAACATAATCGTACTTCTTAGCTTCCCCTTCCATTCCTACTTTTACAGCATCTTGATTTTCTTTGTACTTTATTTCTGGATTGGCATTTGGAACATCTCTCACTTCCAATGGTACTTCCAAAACATCGTCGAGGCAGCTGCAGAGTTTGGGCTGAGCAAAGCTCTCTTCAGCTTTTATAGAAAGATCGTTTCCCTCATTTTTGGCAATATCCGAATGATAACTAAGAGCCATCACATCTTCACTTCCTTTGAACCCTGGATTGGCATTTGGATCATCCCTCGCTTCAACCAGTTCCACTACACGAACGTTCGCTTTTGAGATCTTTGACTTGTTTGCAGGCGCAGGTGCTTTTTCTACTTGAACTATTTTCTCATGCTCCTCGTACTCCTGCTTCACCCTTAGAAGTTCCTCAGAGAGATTATCAATGCTGAAACTCGCTTGCGTGAAACGAATCTGGAGATGTTTGTTTTGGTTTTCAACATTCTGGTTGAAATTTTGAATTCTAAGCAGTTCTTGCTCCAACTCTCTTATCTTGTTGCTCTTACTATTTGATCCCACTATCAAAGCCTCCTTATCCTCCTCTAGGCTCTGAAGGTGCCCTTGAAACTCGTCTGTTTCCCGTCGTAATCTCTTTATTTGGGCATTGTGGGAAGATACTGAAGTTTCGAAAGTAATAATTTTTTCAACCAGTTCATCAATTTTTTCTGCTAGTTCGGACATGGTGAGAGATTCGTTAGAAGAATTCACTTGCAACTGTTCTCTAATCTTTTTTCTAAACAATTCCAAGTCATTTCTCTCTTTTGTTCCAATGCTTTCAACTTTCTGGTCTAAATCCTTTAGTTCCGTACTTTTGCTCACAAGCTCAAGGGTTTGCTTACCAAAATTTTCTTTCAGAATCCTCAACTTCTCATGGGATTCCTGGATCCTTCGGTACTCAATTCTAGCCTCTTCATCCGATAAATTTTGCTTCTCTTCTAACCGAATCAAAGCCTCTTGACATGATTTCAAGGCTGTTGCCACCATTAACATCCGAGCTTCATCATCTTCAATAAATCTGCCGATACCAAACTCGTCTTGTAATAAGTTAACTTTGGCTTGCATTTCTGTGACCTGCTCCTCGATTTCCCAGTACTTTGCAACCCCACTTTCATACGAACTCTTTATGAATTCCTTCTCAGTTTGCAGCCCCAATATATTCTTCTGCAGCTTATCGATTTCCCTTACCGCCTCAGCTTTGCTCATCCCAGAAGTTGCCACAGCATCAATGACGGTTGGACCTCTCATTTTGAGCAACCCTTTTTTCGACATCAATCTTCCAGGAGCCTTCGAACTTTTCTGTGGGATTTTAATAATTTTTGGGATGTCTAACTTTGGTACTGCTGGAAAATTCTTTGAGGGTGGTTTGGAATCACTAAAAGGAGCGGTGCATAAAATTTCTTCATCTTCTTTATCCATTGCTAATTGTACTTTTTCTGGGTAAGCACTGGCAATGGTACGGTTTGCACTTTGCAACTCTTTGGATAGGTGATCAAACCTCTCAGCCAAAGCTCTGTATCCTCGGAAAGAGTCTTCCACAAAGTTCACCAGTTCTGGTCTCTTCTTGTAGTACATTTCTGCCCTCTGGGAGAAGGAGTCTCCGTCTTCCTCGATGATTTTGAGAATGTATTCTACCTTCTCCTCCATATCTGTAATTTCCATCTAGTCTCATCAATAATTACCACACTATTTTTTTCAGGTATCCGATTATATTGGAAAATTAGCGACTCCAATGTCGAGTCCAACACATGTACACGATTTCAAATAATACAGAAACCATTGGAGATTTTGAAATACATGTACACGATTTCAAATAATACAGAAACCATTGGAGAAGGAACCCTAAATTATGTGGCATGCACACACACACACATGACACATACATATCCAAATTGATATTTATGTATGCGATGAATTATAAGGAGTTTTTCCCCAGATTGAAACATCAATGAGAATTTACCTTGTAGTTTTTGGTCCAGCCATTTTGACTGCTTTGTCCTGATATGGCTTGCCCACCACCATGAATATGCATTCCTTGCTGCTCTGTGCAACATCTTCCTCTCTAAAAGTCTGTATCCATGACAGATTTGTTACAATCAATGTGATGAAGAATAAACAGCAGATTTTGACAAATATAGGTTATATGGCTGAAAATGGTTTAGATATGGAGGGGAGAATAGTTCGGCCCAAAACGAGGTTGTTTGGAAACTTTGAAATGCACACAATTAGTGGGGTCCCACATGACAAAATTGTGGATTTCTCCAAATGGCAGGTCCTCACATTTGCCATGTTTGTCACAGGAATAAGCTAATCATATTCATAACAGGATGCGGTCGTATCGAAGATTGATACTCTTTTGATACTTGTAAATAGGCATTCCATCAACAATATAAAAATTATTGTTTTAAAATTTTAAAAACATATACTTTCATATCCTTCAATTCACATATCTAAACTTTTATAAAATTGAGATGGTGACAATTGTGGTCAGGGGCGGAGGTGTAAAACCCCACCCATATCCCCAATTTAAAACAGGGAAAAATCAACACCATGTAATTTGATTAGACATTTATGGGTATCTACACAGTTTAATTTTTTACACAAGTAATGGAGAAGTTGCGATAAGAAAATTTAAGAGTTCAAATCATGAAAATACAAAATCGATGACTTTTATTCAAAAATTTAGGAGAGATCGATCACATCTTTAGTATATATTATCGTATTTTATCTCAGTCATATTTCACACAGCCCCACACGGGTTTCAAGTGTCATATTTCGCACGGAATCCACACGGGTCTCAAGTGCCATCGACACGGGCTAAGTACTAGTCTATTATATAAAACACGACGATATAGAGACCACACATAAACTTATATATATATAAAGATATAGATAGTCGTTAGATCAAAACTAACAGCCGAGATCGAATTAAAAATATATACCTATAAAGATATACATAATTAATTTATCCTAAATTAGAGATTTGATTATCTTAAATTAGGGAACAATAATTAGTACCCAATATTTAGAGATTTGATTACCATAACTATATTATCCATGTTACTATAACATACATATTATCTCTGTCTCAAAATCTTCAATATCATCTAATATGTGTTTTAAATATACATATTATCTTTTTATAATATATATTTCCAAAATTTCATACATAGACACGGGTCAAATACCGAGAACACATATGCATAAATCAAGTACTGAGAGCACATTGACATGGATCCAGTGTCATCGTCACGGGCTATCGCTATATATAATAAATCACGGTAATTTATGTCTAAGATATATTTACAATCCTTGGATTTACAAAATGGACGATTAAGATCAAAACACTCTTTGATGACATAATTGTAATCTACATAATAAATCTTAGTGGTTTATTTTATGACCATTGAATTTACGGAATGGATGGTTAAAATTAAAACACTCTTCGATGGTATAATTATAATCTATATAATAAATCTCAATAATTTATGTTCAAAACATTTATGACCATTGAATTTACAGAATGGACAGTTCAAATCAAAATACTCTTTGATGGCATAATATTAATCTATATAATAAATCTAAGTAATTTATATCCAAGACATTCATGACTATTAGATTTACGGAATAAATGATTAAGATAAAAATACTCTTTGATAGTGTAATTGTAATCTATATAATAAATTACAGTGGTTTATGTCCAATATATTTTAGAGACGATTGAGATTAGAACACTCTTTAATAGGATAATTATAATCTATATAATAAATCTCAATGGTTTATGTCTAATACATTCACAACCCTTGAATTTACAAAACGGGCGGTTAAGATCAAAACACTCTTTGATGACATAATATCTATATAATAAATCACAGTAGTTTATGTCTAAGATAATTATAACCCTTGGATTTACAAAATGGACGGTTAAGATCAAAATATTCATTGATGACATAATTGTAGGCTATATAATAATTTTGAGTGATTTATGTCCAAGAATTTCAAAACCCTTGGATTTATGAAATGGACAGTTAAGATCAAAACACTCTTTGATGACATAATTATAATCTATGAAATAAATATCAGTGGTTTATATCCAAGACAATCCTGACCATTGGATTTACAATATGGACGGTTAATATCAAAACACTCTCTGATGGCATAATTATAATATATATAATAAATCTCAGTGGTTTATGTCCAAGACATTTATAACCATTGAGTTTATAGAACATATGGTTAAGATCAAAACACTCTTTGATGACATAATTGTAATCTATATAATAAATCTCAGTGGTTTATGTCCAAAATATTTATTACTGTTGGAGGGATAAGTCTTTCTTACGGTGGATCCAAACTACAAATGATGGAGATAGGCTGAGCTGCAAAAGAGAAAATGTTAGGCTACCGGCAAATTTTGCCGGTAAACCCTCCGATGGCTAAGTCAACAAGGGTTTAGAGAGAGAGAGAGAAAGCAAATTAACAAAGTTTTGGCTCTAGGAGAAGGTGTACCTCAAGCATTGAATGCTCTCCTCTATATATAGGCCAATTGACAAGTGTGAAGCACGCGCTTCGGCGCGAGTGAGTCCTCGGCCTGACCATTGGGCAGTGCATCTGTCCCTCTGTGTGCTTCAGTGGCTGGCCGACTAGTCGGTCCCCGATAGTGTCAGGCGCCGCCGCCTGACTGCATTGGGCGGCAGGAAAGCTGAGAAGGTGGTCTGACGTGCTGCGGAGATTAGGGAAAAGCTGATCTCTGTGGCAGGTGTGTGTCTGCCATGCGCACAGAATACGGGATGCTATCCCCCAAGGGAATCTTCCATGTAGTCGATGATTTTGTCCTGTCTGGCCGAATGAGCACCCTTCGGCGCTGATGTATCATCGGTAGGGAGCTGTCTCTAGACTGTAAACCTTTGGTGCCGAAGCTAGACCCAGAGATCCCTTTCTGTCGTCCCTACCTCTACTCGGCCCTCTTTTCTCCAACCTTTGCTCTGATCCTTCCGGAGGAGGTCGTGGCTCCGGCCTCTCTTTGGTTCGGTCCCCAACAATAGCCCCTCAACCCCTTTGGTCAGGGCATTTTGGCCAAAGCACGG
>NMUG010011174.1:0-10710 GCA_002855965.1 Monotropa hypopitys
TTTATTTTTATTTTTGAAATGAAAACAATTGATTTTGATTTTTGATTTTGAATGAAAGCCTTGAATGAAAATATTGATGATTTTTTTTATGTTTGATTTTGATTTTGGGTTTAAATTTCGAAAAGGATAATAAGTAATTCAGCACGTTGAATTTACTAATTATTCCTTTGATCCAAGGTCAATTTGCTAATATCTTCGCAATATTGACTCAAATTGTAGAATTTAAAGATTTTTTATTTTATTTGATTTTGATTTAAATTCCGAAAATGATAATAAGTAATTCAGCACGTTGAATTTACAAATTATTCCTTGGATCTAATGTCAACTTGCTAATATCTTCGCCATTGACCCGAATCGTAGAATTTAAAGATTTTAATTTTTTTTGATTTTTTTTTGATTTTGTTATTTCATGTTTTTTTTATTTTAAATTCCTGAAAGGATAACAAGTAATTCGCCAACTTGAATCGCAAGTTATCTCTTTCATTCTAACCGATCGATTACTTGATTCGCCGACGGTCCAAACTAAGGGATGAATTGATTTATTTGATTTGAAAAGAAATAAAGGTGACGAACGAACAGTGGCGAGGGGTCGTGCTAGCATAGTCAAGCTGAACGATACCACCTCTAATAATAAACACAACAAAAATATACAACGGTGCAGGGTCGTGCTGGTCATGGCCAGACTGATCGATATCACCACCCGAAACACACATCACAGGAAATAAAAGATAGATAAAATGAGGGGTCGCGCTGGCGAGGCCAGGCTGATCGATACCGCCTCCTAACATGAACACTATGAGAATGAAAAGCAACAATTGATATGAAGAGGGTCGTGCTGGCGAGTTCAGGCTGATCGGTACCGCCTCTAAAAAAGCACGCCATAAAAAAGATAGATAAAACGAGGGGTCGTGCCAGCATAGCCAGGCTGTTCGATACCACCTCAGAGAACGCAACGTCGTAAAAAAATAAAACGAGGGGTTGTGCCGGCATAGCCAGGCTGTTCGATACCGCCCCAGAAAACACACGCCATGAATATTGAATTTATTGATTTTTGATAATGAAAGGCTGATTTCTCGATCGTCAAAGTGTGACTGAACAGCCGGTAGGCATAGCCATGCGTAAGGCCGAGATGTCGCAAAGTGATACGTTGAGAAATCAACTTTTCATTATGTCGCGGAAAATAAACCACGGAGGACATCCGTGATTTATTTTCTACGCGAATATATTATTAAATGAATTACATTGTGATAATAAAAAGGAATATATAAAAAATGTATTTATACCTTTTCGTTAATTACAATTGGGAGGATAAGTTCGCCGATAATATTTGTTAGATTATAATAGGTTATAGTATCCGGGTGCAAAGACCCTACTATACCGAACTATAACCCGGGAATTCGTACCGGGACTTTCCTAAATGAATGAAGTTCTGAAAAATAAAAGGGAGAGCGAGCCAGAAATTTATTGATTAAATTTTAGCAGCGCTTCCGCTACAACGGGCATTTTTAGGGTTTTTCGGGAATGAGGATTTTTTAGTCTGGATTGATTTTTGGTAGAGCTTTGGTCTCGGGATTGATTGGGCACTGATTTGGGGCTGTTTTTTGGCTTTGAAATTAGTAGGTAATATCGAGGCTTGAGCCGGGTTTGGACGCAATGAAGCTCGGGGTGATTTCGGCTTGAATTTGGAGAGGTTTGGAGAGTATTTGGACTTATGTCCGAAGGATTTGAAGTGAGAGAGCTTCAGCAGTAGCCTTGGGTGTCTTCTCTCTCCCTGAAATGGCCTGGAAGGCCTTCTTTGTATAGAGCTATGTCGCACCTGTAGGTGCGACATGCATCGAGCTGCTTTTTGGCATCTGGCTGGAGTTGTTGCATAATTTAGGGGAGGGGTTGAGATGTCCTTAGACATTTTCTCTTGCCCTTTTTGAACCCGATTTTATACAAATGTATATACTTTTATATAAAGTATATAACTTTTGTCCTTTTGCCACCGAAAATTCTGATCACGATACGCTACGTGCTGAGCTGCCGGGGGATGATATGGATGACCGATTTGTCGCTGAATACAGTCGTTGAACTCGCCTCGCCGAGTAGATCATGAGAAAATTTTCGCTTCGCGTTGAATGTAAATCGGTAGAAAATTTGATTCCTGGGCCGTTATTCTGCACGTTTGCCCTCTGATCTGCTACTTTCCTTCTGAAAATGATTCACCAGTCGCAACTTTCCCACAGTAAATGTCTGCCTTTTCACTGAGAAGCTATAAAAAAATGTGTCGCGTCATTCCGATGTCGGCTCGCTCCGTTATGCTAATCTGAACAAAATAACTCTCCCGGGCCACTAAATTCCGGTTTTCAACCTCTGTCGCAGTTTGAGGTGCCATTGCCTCAGGAATGCAGTTACCGACACATTGATGTTGAAACTTGAATTTTTGGATCTTCAGGTGTGATTCTGTTAGTACCGGCTTAGGATGCATCTTCGGATGCCAATTTTTGCTGTTCGGACCATGTTTTTTCTGAACCGCTCATTTGCTTTGCAGTTTTTCCTTGGGTATTTCCTTTGCTCAACGAAATTCAGACATGTCCTCAAATTTGAAATCTGTCGCTCGTCTTTTGATATTTGTTCGGCTGATTCGGACCGTCCGGACAATGGATAATTGCGTTTTGATCATTCCGGGCTTTGATTTTCTGATATTCGGCAGTGGGTCAAAATGGGGTATCAACAGCTGCCCCTCTTTATGTATTTTTGTGCAGCACCAATACACAAAGATAAAAAGATGCGACATTTTGATTCACTGTATGCACTTTCTTATATTTTTTTTTTCTCTTTGATATTATTTCGCGTGTATCTATCGGAGTAGAAAAATTTTCCGACTTCGTTTAAACACTGTTCTGCGCTCGCGAAGTTGAAGTTCGGATCAGTCGTGCGCGATCAGAGATAAGAACAGTCAGATTTTTTCAAAATCCCGCGAATCTTATCGCCTCGTAAGTTGTGCCACACGCGTCTGACATGTGGGGCTTTCGGTCGACAAATTTTGAAGATGTTGCACCTATAGGTGCGACATTGTCCTATATATTCCAGACGAAGCCTCCTTCTTCCCCACTGCTTTCCCACTACTTCTGAGCGCCTCGGAAATCTTGAAGCATTGTCACGGCTGCTCGGTTACGGTCCCGACTTTTTGGTGCTCGAATTTCTGCTGGATTCTCTTCTACCGACTGTATCTTCAATCTCCATGATTGCTTTTCTTCATTTTTCTTTCGTCCTCGTCAATTGTTTATGCCGTAATTTGTTTCTTGCATACGAAAATAATCATAATCAGTATTTGTATGTACCTTTGTGCTTTCGACTTACGTAATATGCGCCGTTATGTTGTCCGTGTGTACGCTTGTCGGGACAAAATGTTTGATTCACGTTCGTGCGCATTTTTTTTGAAGGAAATAAAACTTGATTCTTGATTCAAATGACGCGTACGTATAATTTTTTTTAGAAAGAGATGAATTTTTTTTAGTTTTCGGATAGATATTTTTGCATGATCGACGTCGTGATCGCATACGAAAAATAAAGCTTGCCTTTCGCAAATTGATAATTGATGTCACGTCAAATTGCACAACGTATTTGATTGTTGAACTTTGCCTAATCGCTCTGAAAATTTATTCAACAAGTTCGCTTTGTTGCTAACGTAAAAAAACTAGAAATTCATGTATTTCGCAATTAAAAATTTGCTTACACATAAGTTGAACGCTGATTAACCCTTACGCTAGGATTAAACTTTTTAATTTGAATGCAGATTAATTCTTACGCTAGAATTAAACTTTTTAATTTGAACGCCGATTCACCCTGACGCTAGGATTAAACTTTTAATTTTGAACGCTGATTATCCCTTATGCTGGGATTAAACTTTTAATTTTGAACGCCGTTTAACCCTTACGCTAGGATTAAACTTTTTTAGTTTTAGACGCTGATTAACCCTCACGCTAGGATTAAACTTTGATTTTGAATGCAGATTAATTCTTATGCTAGAATTAAACTCTAATTTTGAACGCAGATTAACCCTTACGCTGGAATTAAACTTTTAAATTTTGAACGCTGATTAATTCTTACGCTAGAATTAAACTTTTAATTTTGAATGTCGTTTAACCCTTACGCTAGGATTAAACTTTTGATTTTGAAAAGGTTTCGCATTCAAGTTTAGAAATACCCCCGGATAAATGCCTGTATTTCTGACTTTCCGTTTTTGATCGATTGTCTTTGACTTTCCTTCAGGATGGCTTCGCATCGTCGTCCAGAGAAGGAGCCTGCTTCCGAGGCCGGTCCTTCGAGGGTTTGTTCTGATTCTGAGGCTAGTAATCCTCCATATGTAGACGTTGACGAGGATCAGTCTGATGATGAGGCTCCTGAGGCGGGCATGTCTTGTTGTGGATTTTTTGAGAGATTCGCCATTTCGGGTATAGGAAAGACCCTTAGAGGATGGATGGTCCTTCCGGAGTTTGCTCATTGGAGGGTTCGGGATACCCCTTTACTATCCCGATTGAGTTCGTACCCCTCCATCTTTCTAAGGGCGCTATCTGTTCCTCGCGAGAGGATTTTTAGAGGTGCTTGCTTTTAGGCTGTTACGATCTGTAACGATGCTCATCCTGTATATAGGAACTTTCTGCTGGAGCAGGGTTTTGGAGACTTTCTTTCTATCCCCCCCTTTTTGCATTCGTCATACCTTGGTTTTGGCTTTGGCAGAGCATTGGTTCAGTAAGACCAACACTCTTCACCTCGGAGACTGCGAGCTTGGAGTGACCCCTTTCGAGTGGGCTATCATCACTGGCCTTCGGATTGGCAGTACTCCTGTTATTCACACGGCTGGCACCGTCAAGGATTTGGACCATGTTCTCAGCATTTTTGATTTTGAGCTGAGCGGCAAGCGCATACCTGGCTCTGTTTTGCACGGAGAGCCATCCTTCTACACTGTTCCCGTAGATGGTCCTGCTTTGTACCAGCGTCGCCGGAGACTCCTGCTTCTCCTCTTAGTGTCATGCTTTCTGAGCAACAATAGCACTAAGTTTCCTGCTGCATACGTTGGTTTGGTTGACTTTCCTGATGAGGCTCACTTCGACTGGGGCTCCTTTATTTTCGCCACCTTTCTTCAGGCGATGCGATTCAGAGTGAGTTTTCATGCCCCTACTCAGCTTGGATTTTGGCCTTTCTTGCTTTAGTGGTCTTACGAGCATATGAGTGTTGCTTGGTCGATTGCCATGCTGGATCCTGGAGATTACCCGAGTGCACTTCGCTGGCCTCGACTTTCAGTCTATTCAGTTGATCTGCTGGATTTTATCACGCTCCGTTCGCAGTTAGAGTTGGTTACGCCTGATCATATCATTTGGCAGCCATTTTACCACATGATTGAAGAGGGAGATTATGCCGTGGAGGTCTTCCTATCTCGCCATAGGTGCGCCTTCTTCTCTTTCACCTCCTGGGAGCTGTACATGGGAGATCACTGCTGGCGTCAGGTGACTGGCAAGGTTCGCATTCCGGACAGTCCCTCTGTTCCTACCTTCGGGCGTGCACTTTCTACCGCCCCTGGCTTTGTCGACGTTCCCAGCTGGATGCTTGTGGGGGATTACACTTCATGGTTCGGCCGTGTTTCCATTGGCCGATTCACTACTACGGTCCCTGTTCATGGAGTGCAGTCCATTGGAGCTGAGCAGGAGCATTTCTTCCAGGACATGGGCGGCTCCCGAGACGTGGTTTCTGGTCAGCAGTATCGTGACTTGCAGGCTCAGATGGATTTGCAGAGGCAGCAGTTTGAGCAGTTTCAGGACTTTCAGCGTTGGACACAGTGGGGCAGATCCGGTTCAGGGACTTTACCTCCTCGGCCAACACAGGATCAGGTTAGACATTTTTCTTTTGTTTCTTTCCGCTACTTTCTTTTCGCTTTGATATATATATCTTTATGCTGTGCTGATGATTTTTCCTTTTCTTTGACAGGATGTACCGGATCCTCCTCGCGGTTCAGTGGGCAGACGACAGAGGCCTCGATCTAGCAGAGACAGATCTAGCAGGAGCTGCAGCAAGGATATCTGATACCTGCAGATTATCAGTATTTTTTCCCTTTTTTTCCTTTTTATTGTACCAGTCATGATGTATTCATATAGACAGACTCCCTCTTTTTTTAGTATTACCTTTATTTTAAATACATCTGTGTTTTTGTTTTCCTGTCTTTCTCTTTCTTTTTTGCACATTTTGTTTACAGTGAAAAATAAAAAGGATATTGATGTTCGCATATGTACCATACAGGATGGCTTTTTCCGTGGATTTTCTTGCACTGCTCTTGACGTGGTGGACTTCCTTCACCTCGGCAGAGCAAATTTAGTTTGAGCAGGTTTTTGGAGGACTTGCTGGTTTGCTCACTTTTGTGGTGGCCGAGGATTTCCTAGAAGCCATCATTCGCTATTGGATTCCTTCGCTGAGCCTGTTCCGCTTTGGTCTTTATGAGTTGACTCCTACCATTGAGGAATATCACTTTATGATGAGGATGAGACCTTCTCTGGAGGTTCTAGCCTGTTTTTCTTCTGGTAGAAAAGCTCAGACTACCTTTGCCACACTGACAGGTTTGAGGAGATCGTCTCTGGTTATTGAGGAAATTGATGGCATATTGGCTATTCGCCCTGATTTTATATGGGGTCTATTTGAGGATTGTTCTTGCTACAATCCTGAGGGGTCTGATTTTTCTCGCTTGACGAATGATGGAGCTAGTTCCCGTTGGTGCCTCCAGGCTTTCGCATTTGTATTACTCGCCAGTTTTTTCTTTCCTCACAGCAATGGGCTGCTTGATTTGCGCGTGGCTTTTTATGTTGACGCTGTTGTCAATAGCCAATCTAGCATCCCGTCTATTTTGGCAGAGAGCTTTTACGGCTTGACCCTGTACCATTTCACGCATGACCCACAACTACAACTGCTGAACAAACTAAAAAAGAAACTATCTCCAACACGAAGCAACCTCAACTAAACAACCCCTGAAAGTGGCAACTCGGCAATGGCTGGCATGTGAACCTGCTACTCTTCCTGACTTGGATATAGATTGAAAAACAAAAATAGTAAAAGATATCCAGGAGTGTCAGATACAACAGTCATATATGCACTTTGATATGTAAAGAGAAACTCATAGTGTACAAGTAAGGTAGAAGTAAAGAACAAGTAGCTAAGGGGTTGTGTCTCTCCCCTTCTATCACGTAAACATGCAACTGTCCAAGGGATGGTGTCTCTCCCCAACTATCACGTAAACATGCAACTGTCCAAGGGGTGGTGTCTCTCCCCAACTATCACGTAAACATGCAACTGTCCATATATTCTTTATAATCGTGCCCATAGCACCTCTCTTTTATTTATTTGTTGTGTAATATGCCCATAGCACCGTGCCCATAGCACCTCTCTTTAATTTAATTGTTGTATAACGTGCCCATAGCACCGTGCCCATAGACCCAAATCCCTACTCAGCCTAACAGCATATAATAGCATGCCCTGGGATTATTTCTCTCTTCTCCCCTACTCGGCCTAACAACATATAAAGCATGCCCTAGGGATTTCATTTTATTTCATTTCCCTACTCAGCCTAATAACTCATTTGAGTATGCCCCGGGTAAGATCACCACTCTCATTGTATATGTTCACCAATCATTATACCATATTTTTCTTGCTTAAGTGATATCAACAAAAGGTATATAATCTCAACAGATAATTTCAAACTACACAAACATGCCCATAGCATAAAACACACAACATGTCTCACTCTTATCCATGCTTGCAGGTAAGTAAGGAAAAGAAACAGTTAACTTCATGCGATTATCAATTAAGTAACATATGATTACACCCCACAACTCTACACTAACTCACACATAAACAAAGTACATATATAGACAGGTATTTACACACTCACCAGCTGTGTGAACTCGCCAAATATGTCTTTACTGGATTGCCTTGGAAGATCCCGGTTGATCTCCTGTTATATAATATAAGCATGTGTGAATAATCCTTCTAAAACTCTATTTATAAATAAAGGATTTTATTACTGTTTTGAACTCCTCAAAGTCTGGAAATCCCTCTTAAAAGTGTTTATAATTAATTTAAGATCAACCCTCAACACCCACCAACTTATCTTCCAAAATTTCCTCTGACCAGTATGGGACCGGTACAAAACCGGTGTACCGCCCGGCATGCCGGTTAGTGTAAAATTTTACTCTTTTGTAAGGGCCAACCTATTGCCCAAAATATGCCAAAACCGGTACGGAAACCGGTATACACCCGGTATACCGCCCGGCATGCCGGTTAGCTTATTTTTTTCGTTTTTATACTAACCTAAGGCTACTGTGCAAATTCCTTAAGGCCGGTATGAGATCGGCATGCCGCCCGGTATACCGGCCAGTATACCGGTGCGCATACCGGTCAGTGCACTGGGCAGCAGATCGAAAAAACTGCTAATTATCCTTCGATTTTTCTTAATCTAACTCCTCTAAAATCGATTTTACAAGCCTCAAATCATCAAACCATGTACTCTAAGATGAATCCAACATCTTCCCTCAAATCATACTAAAACTTGGGCTTCAAAAACATACTTTAGGTCACCCAAAAACTAGATTTTTCAACGTAGATCTAGAAAATCTGTCACTAATCATGATTAGTGAAAAACCCTTAATCTGGGCCTAATTATGCATGAAATTAAAAATCTAAATACATAAAGGATGTGATGAACAACTTTGGAGGAGGATTCTTCTCAAAAATCCTTGAGCTTGGCCTTGATTTTGCTTAATCCTTCAAGGCACTCTCTCTAATCACCTCTCTAGCCACTCTTCAACACTTCTTAACCCTAATGAGAGTATCTCTCTCTATATTCACCCTAATGACAGATTTTAAGTCTTAATGACTCCTTTGCCCTCACCTATAAGAGCTTATAACCCTTGTGTCACTTCTCTAACCATTATATATATATTTGCATATTTTATAATTGTTTTAATTATAACCTATCATTAATCCCTCAAATATTATTAACCCCTTCACACATTTTATTTTTCCATCTTCTTTTTCTTTTAAATTTTTTAATAACCCAATTTAATTTATTTAAATTAGTTCGGGCATGACAACTCTCCCCTCCTTAAGAAATTTTCTTCCTCGAAAATGAAAAACATACCTGAATCGAACAAGTGTGGCTATTTAGCCTTCATGGCATACTCTCCCTCCCATGTGGCTTCTTCCAAGCCATGATGCCTCCAAAGAACTTTCACCCACCGAACCACTTTAGACCGCAACACCTGCTCCTTTCAATCGATAATCCTCAACAGCTCTTCCGCATAAGATAAGTCCTCTTGAATCTCAATCCCTTCATTTTGTAGCACATGAGAAAGATCACCAATGCATTTGCGAAGAGCAGACATATGAAAAACATCATGCAAGCGAGACAATTCTGCCGATAAAGATAACCGATAAGCAGCCACGCCAACCCTCTCAACGATCTCATAAGGCCCCACATACCTGGGTGCTAACTTTCCTTTGCCTCTAAAATGGATCACTCTCTTACAAGGCGAAACTCGAAGGAATACTCGATCACCCACCACACACTCCAAATCTCTACGGCAGTTGTTAGCATAACTCTTCTGCAGACTCTGAGCTATCTTCAACCTCTCTTGGATCAACTTTACCCCATCTGCCGACTGCTGAATCATCTCGGGCCCCAATAACTGGCGCTCCCCAACCTTACTCCAACAAATAAGCGTACGACAACGTCGTCCATAAAATTCCTCATAAGGTGTCATGCCGATACTGGACTGGTAACTATTATTATAGGCAAACTCCGCTAATGGAAGATAGTCATCCCAAACTCCACGGAAATCAAGAACACACCCCCACAACATGTCCTCTAAAATCTAAATAGTTCTTTCCGACTGACCATCAGTTTGCGGATGAAAAGACGTACTGAACTTTAATGAGGTCCCCCAAGCCTGCTGCAAACTCTGCCAAAATCTCGAAGTAAATTTTGGATCCCTGTCGCTAACGATCGACATTGGAACTCCATGCAATCTGAAAATCTCATCAATATATAGCTTCGTATACCTCTCGGTGGTATAGGTGACACGTTCCGGCAAAAATTGAGCCGATTTGGTCAACCTATCAACAACCACAAAATCGAATCAAAGCCCCAGCTATAGCGCGACAATCCTACAACAAAGTCTATCTTCATGTGCTCCCACTTCCATTCAGGTATCGGTAGGTTTTGAAGCAACTCTGCAGGTCTCTGATGTTCCACCTTTACCCTCTAGCAAGTCAAGCACTTGGACACAAATTCTGCAATGTCCCTCTTCATGCCCTTCCACCAAAAATTTTCCTGCAAATTTCTATACAACTTATTGCCACCTGGATGCATGGCATAAGCAGAACAATGAGCTTCCTCCAAAATATTATTCTTCAACTCAGGACTATCAGGCACACACATCCTCTGCCCAAACATAAGCATACCATCACTGCCAATCTTGCACTCACGCTCAACACCATCAGCTATTTGTTGCTTCTTCTTTCTCAACAACTCATCAGAATCCTGCTCCACAAGAATACGATCAACAAAAGTCGGTCGCACAGAAAACTGATAACGCGAACTTTCCCGGTCATTGATTCACGGAAAAGTCCTTGGTTATGCATTAATAATTTATAGACAGAAAACTAGTAGAGCGGCAAGTCCGA
>NMUG010011175.1:0-10709 GCA_002855965.1 Monotropa hypopitys
TCATAGCACCAGAAACAACCCTTAGAGCTCCACCTTTTATCGCAATCTGATAACCCTTGGAGTCTAAAGCACCCAATGATATAAGATTCTTATTTAGGTCTGGCACATACCGAACATCAGATAAGACACGGATTGTTCCATCATGTAGCTTCAACCTGATCTTCCCTACCCCGAGAGTTCTGCAAGCAAAATCATTGCCCATAAAAACTGCTCCACCATCAATCATATTAATACTGGAAAACCAATCCTTTTTAAGACACATATGGTAGGTGCATCCCGAACCGAGAATTCACTGATCAGACTGACAAACTAGAGATAAACCCAATAATGCTATATCAGAATCTGAATCATCCGACTGTACTATGTTGGCTTTGGAATCAGACTTGTCCTTTCTTTTGGAACAATCTTTCTTCCAATGCCCTTTCTGACGACAATAGGCACACTCGTCTTTAGCAACCCTTCCAGAACTAGAACTTCCTCTTCCCTTGGATTTGGAACGTCCTTTGTATTTACCACCCTGTTTCTTTTCAGACATGCCTCTGACAGATAGTGCTTCGCTGGATGAGTCCATGTTGGCCTGTTTATCTTTCTTATGATACTCATTATTCATGAGTGCATTAGAGACATCATTATATTTAATTGTATCCTTCCCATACATCAGAGTTGTTGACAGATGATCATATTGATCATGTAGGGAATTCAACAATAAAATAGCCTTATCCTCATCGAGGATTTCAACATCCAAATTCTGTAAATCAGTAAGTATTTTGTTATAATCAGTAAGATGCTCCATCATAGTTGTACCTGGTTTGTAACTGAATCGGAAGAGCTTCTTCTTCAGATAAAGGCGATTCTCAACGCTCTTGGTCATGAACTTGTCCTCGAGCTTTTTCCACAAATCTTTTGCCTTCGTTTCCCGCATAACAAAATATTTCTGATCCTTTGCGAGACACGGCCGGATGAAACCACATGCTTGCCGATTGATGTGATCCCAGTCTTTGTCATTGATTTCGTCAGGCTTGTCCTCCAAAGTAAAATCCAATTCATGTTGGATCAGAACATCCGACACCTCGCATTGCCACATGCCGAAATTGTTGATGCCGTCAAATTTGGCCGAAGAAATCACCGGCCTTGATGCACCGGGCCTGTAACCCGAACTTGATTGGGAGGAGGAGAAAGGATTCTCCAACTGATCTGACGTAGCTGATCGATCTTGGTTCTCTGAAACGCGACCCGACATCGCCCTTCAATATCAAAACAAAACAATCGCCGAAAATAAATCCGAGATCTGAATCTTGGGCTCTGATACCAGTTTGTTGTGCGGAAGTGCGAATCACAAACAAACACGCCAATGCGCGATTGAATATGTAATGATATGAAGACGATGAACAATACAGAAAAATAACCAGAACACAGAACACACAGATATAACGTGGTTCAGTATACAATGTGCAATGTATACCTACGTCCACGGGCAGCCAAACGCGAGGTGATTGTATTATCAACGGGGAACCAAATGCCTCGAAATGCTACAGATCGATCATACATTCAACTCTTACAAATCAAGAAATCAGAACATTACAAACAATGTTATTCAAATGCCTTCTCTGTATATCAAAGCAATCTGCCGTTCAATGAACAGTAGCAAACCCAAGCAATTCTCTTATGTATCACCAAGTAGCAGCCCCCAAAGAGAACCTTCTGTATCGCATCTCTTAACAACGGAGGAAAAACATATTCCTTTTTATATCAATCAGCCGCAGACCCTAAAATCAAAACGGAACCGCAATAACATTCGCTCAAGCGAAGAGTATCACGCTTGAGCGAAAGAGCAAGACGCTCAAGCGAAAAAGGGTCGCTCGAGACCAGAGAGTTCACGCTTGGTTGTGAAGAGCAATCTTCTTGAGCGGAAGAAACTCGCTCAAGCGAGAATTTAGCTTGAGTGACAAATGAGGCTTGGGTTGAGCGAAACCCATTTTGAGCCGATTTCATCACTGTGTACACTATTCACTCTCCAAGACTATTTAGAAGTTAGGAATAAACTTCTCAAGTTAGGCCTAAAACTTCTGAATGAAAAATCAATTACTGGATGAAGAACTTGCGACTATCTGATTGCGTTGATTTTTTACAGAGTTATTTAAAACATTATTCTAAAATTTATTAACGGTTCGGATTATTTGTATGGAACCCCGAGATGGACCACACACAAAACAGTCGAAAAAAGAGAACACGGTTGGAATATTGATAAAAGATTTGGGGGTTTAAAGGGGATATAATGGTTGGAGAGGTAGTAGTTTATTTGAGGTATTTGACCAAGTGTTAGACCAAATTTAAAGGTTTAAAAGAGTTTTATTTGGATTTATGGGTTTACAATGTAGCCAATTTAAGTAAAGTTCTTTAGACATTATGCCTGGTCATAAGGGGCTACATTGTGTGACTTCTAACAAACACAATGTTCTTCACTGCATAAATTGGCCACAAAATATATGTAAATTCTTCAAAGACGTAGAATAAAGCACTGCAGGAAAGAAGATGCTTTTGTTTCAGGCAAAAAGTAGGGTTGCGTAGACACGGCCTAACTCATTGACATGCTGCAATTGAGAGTATGGTAGTGCGGTTGGGCAGGTTTCATACTTATTTTGTGGCTAGGTTCAACAAGAATTGTTGCAAACATGCAACAAGAAGTAATAAAGAATTCTAACCGTCAGAATTTCAAACCATTTTTTAAATGAGACTACAAGAGGGAAATTAACTACCAATTACAAAACTTCCCATAATTACATGCTAGATGGAACATAAAAAAGTCCACATTCCAAGATCGGTGATATAAAGACATGTTTACAAATCCTTTACAATAAAATGTCCGGGCATAAATAAAAGAAAAGGAGTACAATGGGAAAACAAATGAAAGGAGCAAGGATGCTTCCAAATGATGAGATCTTCAACAATGCTTCCCAAAAACCTTGGACTCCAACTCCAAGTCAAACATGGGTTCGGTACCTAAAAATAGAGGGTTAGGCACAACCTAGTAGAAAAATACAAACACTACAGTTTATATAATTAGTGTGAGTAAGTGTCGGTGTACAGAAAACATGATGCATGCATGAGAGTCCATAATATTTGAAACTAGACATCATTTCCTCTCATTTGGTGTTTCATTTTAAATTCCATCCCAAACTCAAATTTTCTTAACTTGACGAATTCAAGTAAATCCAATAAATTGTTCTTAACGAAATTAAGGAGAATCTATTTTCATTCCTACTACCTTGACGAAATCAAGGAGAGTCCAAGTCCATCATTATCATGTTTTCAAATTTTAAGTAAACAAATGAGTTTCGGCTACTGCCGCGGTAGAAGCTCGTCGACTAGACTACCTGTACATTCCTAGCGTTTCCCCGATTTATCAGGAGGACCCAGTCAAATACACATTGCGCAATATCGTGAGTGCAAATCCACCACCCAGGGAACGAAATTCCCAAATATATATCTAGCCAACCCAAATTGCTCACATTATAAAAATCTCATTTATCTTTCAAGTCATTTCATTCTTTCATTATCGTGTAGGGCAAAACCTTCCTACTTATTTACACGTCTCCCAATTAACTCATAGGGTCAATGTTCCAAAAAAATACATACAAGTGTCCCAAGTCATGTTTTCAAATCAATTTGCCCATACAAGGCCTCAAAACATATTTTCTCCAATTTATCAAGTTAAACAAAATCTAGGGTTTTTATAAAAAATGGGAATTTTCAAATTAAACGACGGGGATATAGAATTGATGCCAAGGGGGTACCCGTATCAATGAAAATATCCAAGTTTGAACAAGAAATTTCATGGGTAATTGAAATCGACAACTCTAATTACACAAACCCATGAATTTATTAGAAATCAAGAGGTAGGAGAGGAAGAATAATCACATAAACACATAGAGTTTAGAGAATTCTACCTTAGGAGGGAGAACCCGGAACACCCTAGATGAGTCTCCTTCATAACCACCGTTGATAAGCACATGGATGGATAGATCGAGGCGTGGGGAACAACGTTTGTGAGGAAGTTTTTTCCCAAAAACCCCTGGATCGAGAGGAGAGGAGGAGAGAATGTGAGAAATGAGAGAGAGAGAGAGAGAGAGCTCAAGAGAGAGAGAGATTGGGGGAGGGTTTTACGGCTGTGATGGACATGTGTTTGTGTATGTGTTTGTGTTATGGTTGAGAGAAGAGAGTATATGTATAAGCCTTAAATCGAATTTCCTGAAATACCCTTACTGAGACACATTTCGATATGTGTCCCCTCACGTATCGAAATGTGTTGCCTTTAGAAAGACTGGGCAAACAAACAGAGTGGTCATATTTCGATATATGCCCCTCTTGCACATATCGAAATGTGCACACACAAGGCTGGGATAGAAGGGTCACATTTCGACATGTGCCCTTCTTGCACATATCGAAATGTGCAAATGAGAGGAAAGATAGAGGACCTGCATTTCGATATGTGAGATGCACACATATCGAAATGTGGTCATTCGAAATACTCATATATCGAAATGAAATCGATTGGTCAGCCAATCGAATGGCTCAGCCACATATCGAAATGTGGCCAATAAGGTATAACCCACGTATCGAAATGTGATATGTAGCTGCCAACAGAGGGACCATATTTCGAAATATGGAATGATGATGGGGATGGGTTGCTTCATATTGAAATGCAGCCTACATAGCACCAATCACATATCGAAATGTGATTAGTTTGGGCAAACAGAAACATTGTCAATCGATATGTGATGTAGAAAGAGGGAAAGAAACATATTTTGATATATGTGCTTTGCGAAATGAACATGGCAAGCACCATTCATCCCGATACTAAGAACGAAGTGGTAAATGAATATGTAGGCCACTGAGAGTCCACCCGAACAATAATAAGCACCTTCGAACGTCCACCAACTCCCAAATCTTATAGAATCCAAAATAAGTGCATTGGGAACACCTGAATATCAATAAATCCGAGATAAATCATGGAGACAATTGAGGGAATTATAACAATTTCCCGGGAAAAATGAGAGAAAAAGTAAATTGAGGTTTTGGGATGTGACAAACTATTAACCTTATAAAAATTTTGTCCTGGAAATTTACACGAACAAGGATAGACTACGGGAATAAGAAGTTACTTGATGATGTTCTCAACGTCCAATGGTCCCAAAGATAAGAATCGACCCCACTCCTAAATGGTTACCAAACCAAGCATGCACAAACATAAGATCAGCCACGGTATTGTAAGGTTAGAACATGCCCGAACGACAGCTGAATGCTAAATCCCTAGACGCGAACTGTGAGAGAGAACAACTAACTCAAGCAATTTGAGGTAAGATCAGTTACGATGAAGTATCCACGAGAAGAATATTATAAGACAATACATAGAGCGATCAGGAGACGTTCAATGATATAACATGGCTTGCAACAAGACACAATAAAAGTACTCTGATACGACACGGATACTCCGATACGATACGCACAAGGATAAGGAATCTACATCTCGCGAATTTAGAATTAAGATGGAATTTAGAACCGATTCGCCACCAAGGATACAAACTAATGAGACAAACCACAAGATCCACACTAATGAGTTCAACCACTTTATCTACCAACTCGCACTAATCCACCAACTTTTGCCATAATCTTATATCACTCTACATACTCATAGATAGCTATAGATATCTTTACACAAACTCTAAAACTATACCCATGCTAGACAATCCTCGCCTAACAAACTCTAGATAACACCAATCCTCATATATGACCAATCCCATACACACACCTAGTGCAGTACCAAAATGACTCCTGGAAATTTGTTTTGAGATGTGTTGGCCAGTCGCCTTCTCAAACCAACTTTTCCTGGTCATTCCAACACCACATGGCACGGACTACACACACACGGTCATGTCAAAATATATATATGTCGGTGCAGACGACCAAAGAGACGCGCTTCCTACCCGAAGCTCTAAATGTAACTGCACACAATCATACCTCACCGACCAACAAATATAATACCACCACCTTCCATGCCTTAAACCAACCCCATCGCACACACTCACAAATCAAGGACACTGAAGGGAGACACATACTCACTATGAAAAGGTGCCCAAAGAAGACATCCAACAATGCCTCATTTCCCTTTTTCCTTGGTCACTCCGGTAGTCAAGGTTTCTCACGATACATCGGGAATACGAAATGAGAAAGAGATGGTAACTAGCTTGATCCCACGAAGGCGACATCACAAGAAGAGAGCGTCCATAAGAGGATAATGCACCTAAACGAGAGTGCACGAGATAATAATGTGATTACAAAATGGGAAAATTCTGCGGGATCCCACCATCTTTACTACGATAAGGAAGAATGGTAACGGACACTCCTACACATCTACATTTTCCACGAGGGCGTTAGGGGTTTGACTACCAACCCCAGAGTTTTAAGACGAGACAAACACCTAAAAAGAAGGCATCTTACATTTAAGATATCGCGAATGGCCTACTACGGTACAACCGAACACTGCAAATTCTACCATTTCCCACCAACCATCAATAAGGATACAATATCAAAAAGAAATTTCACTATAGGTATTCCGAACATGGAGAGCTCAAGAATCTCCCAAAAGAAATGGGCTTCTTCCATCGACGTCAACAATTATCCCCAAGGCATCAGCCAGATTGTGAACGAGACACGTGATGCTAAAGAGTGATCAATTTTCAATTGAGACACGCCAAATCCCATCCCAATTAGAAGTCGAAAGGAGTCATCTTCCACTTATATCAATCCACAAAGGTAGAAAGAACGACAAGCGATGGGAGAACACCTATCAACTACCAAACTAGAGTACCAATAGGTAACGCAAGGATAGGCACAGCAAGCGTAGAAAGAAATAAACAACTACTCATGACCGATACGATTTGGAATGGGAAGAGAATAAACCAATCCTACCAAGAAACATACATCAACCACAATATAACCACACTAAGGAACAACCACTTCCTCCAAATTCCAGTCACCACCTCAAACGTCAATGTTTAGCCACACCTCTTCCCTAGGCAAACCTTCCAAGAAGTTTTCATGCACAGTAATGTGTCTATGTTCTCAACCCTTAAAATCAACTACTCATGCTCCAAAACTAACAGTCTCATCTCTACCAAGGCACGAACAACCAAACGCGTAACCACCCTCTGGGCTAATTAGTCCAATCATCTTATGCACCCACATCTCCAATCCTCCGAGAACAAAATCCTTATTTCTCTCATAATCCCAAGTCGTCGTCAAATCTAGAGATGACTTACGCAATCTATCTTAGAAATCCATACGATCCTCTCAAGAAGCACTACCAACACCGACATACCAAAACCCAACACACTCTCATTCTATCAAATCATCACATCCTACCAAACATCAAAGCAATTCAACTTCTACACCTCATCAAGTCCTTTCTAATATCATCATGGCCTCTCTCAATCCTACGATAGTCCTCAATCTCTCACAAGGTACCCCAATCCTTCTCTAAAATTTCTCACACTTGAGTACTATCACTAACTTTGGTCTCACATCTCCGACTACCTTAACCACACAATGGGTATCCAACTTCTATGATAGCCAAAAGCACAATCCCCAAGAGGGAGGGAATGAGCTCCAACCATGACGACCAATTTGGATACAATTCGAACAAACAACACATCACAAACTAAGAATATCAAAGCAGGTTTGACACGTGTCTAAGCCTCATACCGTTCAACTAAACTCACTCAAAATAAAAGCACATAGCAACTCACGTCTCCTCTACTGACAATCCTACTGCCTTGCTTACTATGATCCCAATCGCTATTTCAACTCTTCCAAAATGTTCAAGAGATAACTGAAACTCTAGAAGAGTCACTCCAGAACATCTTCCATCCACCTCACTCAACGAAGCATTGGGACATCTCAGCAACCTACACACCCTCCTCAAGGACTAGCACAGTTTCACCCAACATCCTCATTCACATCACCACAACCTTACAACTTACCAAGGAGCTACCATCATCATCAAGCATCACATCCATCGACAACCTCAGTCAAATTCACACTTCATCATCCACCTATCACGCATTTAAGATATCACAACAGACTCACTGATACTGCTGGACACTATCACATCAACACCTCAGAAACATGTGTCTCCCTACCTGTATCATACTCACAACTAATAGTTCTAAATAGAATTACTACTAATCATGGTGCTTTTTAAGTGAATCTTTAATCACCTTACTCTTAACCCTTAAAGAATCCTCATTTCCCTATTCCACATAGGTTTTTAGACAATCTCAAACCCTTTCATGAAACCTTATTCGTTTTTCCACCAATGATGGCCAAACTATCCACTACCATTCTTCTTATAACCTCTTAAGAATGCTTCAAACCAATTAAACAATATTCCTTAACTTCTTAAAACAAAAACTAGAACTTTCCTCTAACTGGTACTTTGACCGGTGTGCCAGTCGGTACATCGGTTCCCATTCTATTGGCCTCTATATTTTGGCCTAGAATGACATTGTCGACAAGTATCTATACCGGTATGTCGGTGCTCATACCTGTGGGCACGGTTCATTCTGTAGATTGCAATTTTCTGAGATCTCAAATTATCAAAACTCATCTAAACGTCGTTTTTAAGCCAATTTCTTAAAAACTCAACATATATCTTTGATATATAGATCATCTAACACCTAATATTAAATATACCACCTCTTATTCACAATTTACATAGATTGATTTATGTTTTGATCAAGTTTTCCTCAAGAACTTTAAGAAAAATCATTTTATTTTTATCCTTGTATACATAAATTCTTCCTACAAATTTGATAACTCAAGGTAGAAGAAGACTTAGCCATTTCTCAGGTTTGATGAATTCTCAGCTTGATCTCTAGCCAAATCTCTTCCTCTTCCTCTCTCTCTCTCTCTCTTGATACAATGATAGAGAAAATGAGAAAAAAACATACAAAATGTTTTTTGCTCTAGGGAAATCCTAGAGTCACAATAGGCTTCAATCAACTCCCTCTCACACCACCCTAATTATCATACACCTCAAAACTACAATTCTATACTCCTCACCACACCATAGCCACCATGGAAATCATACATCCAATCACATGTAATGCGATACACCCTATTTACACTACACCCTCGTAGATAAGCCATGTTTTACTATTACCGAAACTCACATTTTGACACGCTGATATGGCTGTTGCAGCTCGGAAACTACCAAATGAATTATAAAAGTTCATATATATATAATATTCTTTAAAATAATTCAATTAATGGCATGTGTATGACAATGATTAGAAGGAGAATTAGTGTAACTTGTTAACAGAAGACTAAGTAGGTTGGAGAGAAATCTAAAGTATAAGCTTTATTACACTGGGAAGAATAAGAATAGGAACGGGGTGGGTTAGTTATAACGAAACACCTTACTGATTCCGTTGTCACATTTATTTGAAAGAAAGATGGGATTATTTTGTTTAAACTAGTAATTGGAGAGATTATTGGTAATGTTATTAGTGTCTACGCACCCCAAGTCGATTTGGATGATTATGCGAAAGGACAATTCTGGGATCGAATGGATGAGATGCTGCAAGAGATTCCTTTGGGAGAAAATAAATTTATAGGTGATGATTTTGATAGACATGTAAGCCCGGTTAAGCAAGGGTATGAAATGATCTATGGTGGTTTTGGTTTTGGCTCCCAAAATGAAGATGAGGAGTATTTGAACTTTGCACTGGCTTTTGATCTTAGAATAATGAACACTTTCTTTAAAAAAAGGATGAACACCTTATGACTTATCAGGCCCGGCCCTAGGTATTTGGGGGCCCAAACCGAAATTGAAGTATGGGGCCCTAATAGAAAAAGAGAAACTATATTTCAATATATATTAATGATTTACGGTACTTATGCAAAGCTTTGGGGTTGGATAAAGTGGTTTGAACATTTTTGTTCGACCTACTTGTCTAGGGATCGAATCCCTCTATAGAAATTTTTAATATTAAAAATGAAACACCTTTTAGAGCTTCAAAAAATACAATACCAAGATTCAAACCTTGGACTAAGGCGAGAAAGGAATACGCTTGAGCCAGACAGTATAATTGCTATTACGTTTTACAATAACTAATATATAATATATATTCATATCTAAAGGGGGGCCTATTTTGGCACAAAAATTTGGGGGCCCAAGGCGGTGGCCTTGTTGCCGAAGCCTCGGGGTCGGCCCTGTGACTTATAAGAGAAGGTCTAATAGAAGCCAAATAGACTACTTCCTAATGAGAGGCAAAAACTGCTTAGTTTGCAAAGACTGCAAGGTCATATTTGGAGAGTGCCTGGTGTCACAACATAGGCATATAGTCCTAGATATTTGTTTGAAATGTCAATAGAGAATGAGGAAACAGAGTAGAGACCCGCGAACTAGATGATGTAACGTACGATGGGGGAACTTGGAATTGTTCAGAGACAAGATGCTAAACGAAGGAAGTTGCAATTTCGATGGTAGCAGTGAGGAAATACAGGACGTGATGGTGGGCTTCATTAAAAAAATATCGCAAGAAGTTCTTGGAGAGTTGAAAAGAAGAGACCTCACCTCGAAAGAGACTTGATGGTGGAATGATGTGGTCCAAGTCATAGTAAAAGCTAAAAAATGCTTTTAAAAAGTG
>NMUG010011176.1:0-10709 GCA_002855965.1 Monotropa hypopitys
GAGATTGGGTACGAGTAGCCCTCGTGGGGCACATCCTCCATATTTGACGTTCATTTAATATATTGAGTCCTTTGCTAGGTTTCCACATCCCAGCTCAACCTTGACTACAATAAGGGAGAATATCCATAAGTCTATCCTTACCGATTTGGTCAATCATTACGATATCCAACCCTGATGGACTCAATAGAGACCAACAAGTAAACTCGTACCTCTAACCTTGGCGACGCCAAGGGAGGCCAAGCCAACTAAGACAAGTCCTCAAAATATTCAAGACGATCCAACCAACCCGATTTCGCTATGACACTTCCTTTGGGAACTTTATCGAACACTTGGCACACATTGAACTCCAAGGGGCCTACGATGCACATACGGATACCATATGACCACCCGTACACCCATACAAGTCCTACGATGATTCAACGAGACCAAATCCTCCAAGACGTGACCCAAATTTCACAAGGGCAATTTATCGAACACTTGGCGGCCCCTAACTTCAATGGCCCCAATTAACCTACAAGTCACCCAAAAATACAAGTCGTTTCCCTCACGGAAATTTTGTTGAACATGTGGTGTGCGTAATATACTAGGGGCTTCTATCAACCCAAGAACATCTCGTGCCAACACTAAATACTATCAATGACATAGTCAAACCTCCTAGGCTAACTCTATGTAAAATATGCAATGTGTATCCAAAAACCATAGCAATCAAATCCTATTTACACACACAAACACACACTCGATAATAATTAAGAATTTATCCACCAGAAAAATTGCCGGGAAGCTTGAAGCCACAAAAACCCTAGGTGAGGGAATCTTCAAGAATGGACGATCCAAGTATATCACCTCGTAGCCCTCGAAGAGCTCATCAACGTTTGTGAAGGGCGAATCCTTCAAAGAGAAAGGGAGAGAGGTCAAAAAGAGGGAGAGAGGAGGAGGGAGAGAGATTTGAGAGATAGAGTGAGGGAACTTACGGGCTGAATTGTAGGAGGAGACCAAATGAAATGAGTAGGGCTTCCTCTCCCACAAAATATACATATATACTCGAGCCAAATTTGACAAAAATGTCCCTCGATTATTCCCCCAAAACTCTGCCCGACCATGTATTTCGATATGTGCCATAAGCACATATCGAAATATAGACTCACGGATCAAGTCCACAAAACATACATATCGATATGCATGGGGCCATGCATATCGAAATGTGAAAAGAGAATTTCTGAGCAGTGGAGATTCTATATCGAAATGAAGGGAACACAAGGGCTGCTACATATTGAAATGTAGACTAAAAAAGGGGGCTGCCCGCACCACATATCGAAATATAGAAGGGGAAGGAACATTATTTCAATATAGAAATCTGCTGTGTGAACATCAAGGTTGTTCGAGAGTATTTTGGCCATAATTTTTTCGTCCGAACTCTGATTGAGACGATTCAAGTTGCGTTGATTTTCTAATGCAATTCTCTACAACTTCCATGAATACTGAATTTTAATTCTCAGAAAATATCGGGGTCGTAATAGGCCTCGAATGCGCTCGGCACATTGCCGGAACGACCAAGAATCATTCCAACTTAATACCGGGGATCCTCACCACTCTAAATTGCTATATTATCATCTATCGAACCCCAGACTTCGTTGATTATAAAAAAATATACGTTTTCATTTAAAAAATACATTTAAAATTCTAGGTCGTTACATATTATACCCCTTAAAAGAATTTCGTCCTCGAAATTAAGTAGGAAGGAATAGGGGATGAAAAGCAAACCATCCGCCCAACGAAACAATGAAACTTCAATCCTCAACGGGTCAACCGGAATCAAAACTCACCGTCACAACAATCTTCTCAAGGATTGAATCTTACAAGATACGATAACAAGTTTCAAATAGGACATTGGATTCGATACGGTTGCTCGGTATCTAACGAATATACGTTTTCGCAAAGGTACGACCTCGCCTTGACATCTAACGATCTACTCACAAATAGTAACAATACATGAATATGTTTCTTGATCCACGGGCTCACAATAAGCCATAGTGCAAGAGTGTACTTCCGGATACGATACGGGTACGCCGACACAATCGACTCCACAAAAAAAAAAGATGGAGGATTCTACGAGAACAACGTGCTCGAAAGCAATGGATTTTACCGCCTTCCCGCTACAGCTTCTACAACAACAAAAATTTATATTTCTTCTAATTGTTTTTTGAACATGTGGTGTGCGTAATATACTAGGGGCTTCTATCAACCCAAGAACATCTCGTGCCAACACTAAATACTATGAATGGCGTAGTCAAACCTCCTAGACTAACTCTAGGTAAAATATGCAATGTGTATCCAAAAATCATAGCAATCAAATCCTATTTACACACACACACACACACTCGATAATAATTAAGAATTTATCCACCAGAAAAATTGCTGGAAAGCTTGAAGCCACAAAAACCCTAGGTGAGGGAATCTTCAAGAATGGACGATCCAAGTATATCACCTCGTAGCCCTCGAAGAGCTCATCAACGTTTGTGAAGGGCGAATCCTTCAAAGAGAAAGGGAGAGAGGTCAAAAAGAGGGAGAAAGGAGGAGGGAGAGAGAGATTTGAGAGATAGAGAGAGGGAACTTACGAAATGAATTGTAGGAGGAGACCAAATGAAATGAGTAGGGCTTCCTCTCCCACAAAATATACATATATACTCGAGCCAAATTTGACAAAAATGTCCCTCGATTATTCCCCCCAAACTCTGCCCAACAATGTATTTCGATATGTGCCATAAGCACATATCGAAATATAGACTCACGGATCAAGCCCACAAAACACACATATCGATATGCATGGGGCCATGCATATCGAAATGTGAAAAGAGAATTTTTGAGCAGTGGAGATTCTATATCGAAATGAAGGGAACACAAGGGCTGCTACATATTGAAATGTAGACTCAAAAAGGGGGCTGCCCGCACCACATATCGAAATATAGAAGGGGAAGGAACATTATTTCGATATAGAAATCTGCTGTGTGAACATCAAGGTTGTTCGAGAGTATTTTGGCCATAATTGTTTCGTCCGAACTCTGATTGAGACGATTCAAGTTGCGTTGATTTTCTAATGAAATTCTCTACAACTTCCATGAATACTGAATTTCAATTCTCAGAAAATATCGGGGTCGTAATAGGCCTCGAACGCCCTCGGCACATTGCCGGAACGACAAAAATCATTCCAACTTAATACCGGGGATCCTCACCACTCTAAATTGCTATATTATCATCTATCGAACCCCAGACTTCGTTGATTATCAAAAAATATACGTTTTCATTTAAAAAATACATTTAAAATTCTAGGTCGTTACATCTCATACCCCTTAAAAGAATTTCGTCCTCGAAATTAAGTAGGAAGGAATAGGGGATGAAAAGCAAACCATCCGCCCAACAAAACAATGAAACTTCAATCCTCAACATGTGAATCGGAATCAAAACTCACCGTCACAACGATCTTCTCAAGGATTGAATCTTACAAGATACGATAACAAGTTTCAAATAGGACATTGGTTTCGATACGGTTGCTCGGTATCTAACGAATATACGTTTTCGCAAAGGTACGACCTCGCCTTGACATCCAACGATCTACTCACGAATAGTAACAACACAGGAATATGTTTCTTGATCCACGGACTCACAATAAGCCATAGTGCAAGAGTGTACTTCCGGATACGATACGGGTACGCCGACGCAATCGACTCCACAACAAAAAAAAGATGGAGGATTCTACGAGAACAACCTGCTCAAAAGCAATGGATTTTACTGCCTTCCCGCTACAGCTTCTACAACAACAAAAATTTATATTTCTTCTAATTTTTTTTGAAATAATGGTACATACGTTGCACTTTCTTTTTGATTCCTCAAACTTGCACGTCGGTAATTCTCACTTCGCCGTCTAATTTTTTTTATTAACTACACTACGGTACTCCGATACGCGAAGGACACATCCGAGACACATCAAGGACACGCCGACACACCAAGGACACGCCGAGGACACACGAATACGCCGAGGACATGCCGATACGCCGACATGCCTTGAGACCGTTTTCATGAATGCTTAGCAAATTATAACTAGCGAAGATACATTATCGCACCAAGACCCACGAACCAATTGAAATAAATGCAACACATGGAAATACTCAAAATTTTCGATCCAAAGAACACACCACACCAAACACACACATCCTAGTGTGGTAACCGTATGACCTTGGTGATTTGCTTTGAGACGCCCCGACCGGTAGCTATTCTCAAACCAATTTACCACGTCAAACGTGTATTACATAACCAAAAAATACCCACACACCCACACACGCCAAAATGTGCATGTGCCAAGCCCAAACAACATGACATGGCACAAACTCACACCAAGTCTAGACCACAATATGCATTCGCACCCATAACTTTCTCCACGGTCAACCGAACACGCATTTCTTTGGTCCACGAAATCCTCTTTAACGATCATGTAACATACGACGCACAGACATAGCTAATGAGGACGAAAATCTCTCACTGAACTAAAATTTTCGCAATTGAAATAGAAACACTCGCATTCCGATCATGGGCACAATGCCGAAGAGAGACAATCGCACGAACACATAGTCTTTTGGACAAAGATGAAGTATGGTCAACGCGAATCACAACGAACGCAAACAGTTGTTTCTAGTTTTGCTAAAGTCTCGCAACCAAAATTGGGACTACTGACACTCGAGCCAAGGGTGCAACATTGGTAGAAAGATGAACTCTAGAACACCACATGTATCAAACAAGACGTAAGTCAAGGAAACGTCACCCAAGAATCAACAAATCTTACAATATACCTGGAACGGAGTACAGTTCAAATGATTGCGATCAAGGAGTTACCAAGCTCCGCAACGAGTCGTCAACAAGGCACGACAAAACACCAGATACCAAATGAACTCTGATTTGATACCAAAGATCGCCAACAGAAGAAACAACAACGCATGGCTCACGGCCAATCAATACATTTCTTCTAAGTTCCAAGATCTACTCGCTTATGGTCGACGAAACACGCAAAGGAGAATCACATAATGAATTAGGTGACCGATAGAAGAGTCACAGTGGAACAATAACTCCAAGTCGAGTCCAAGGATGAACAACACTAGTGATCAATGCCAAAGAATATCAACCAATGGGTTTACAAAGACCACCACCGAGAGGCACCATGATAGAGAAAGCCACGGGCCACAAAAAAGAATAAAAGGGACAACTCCCGATAAGGTGTGGACACCGGAGTTACTGCCTGAGTCACAAGAAAGGAATAAGGCCTGACAAGCACACACGAGTTTCACACAAGTATCGTCGTCGTCGAGATTCGAGGCAGAACAAATGCGCCAAATGTCACCAAACAGCTGAAAGGTTAAGGCTCGAATGAGTTACACCGGTGACTTTAATTCAATTTCTACTCAAGGAGTACGCAACCATGATTCAACCAGTTGATAAGGAGCAAGACACATTACAATAGAAACATCGACAACGTTCAAGATTTCAAGGATACCACAACTCCTTACAAGTCAGGGATTGGCTTCAAGAGTCTCATCTACGCCATCGAGCTGAAGAAGAGCCAAACAAAGGGATCCTCTCAAGGCACTCAAAGCATAACTCGCAACTAATCGAAGATCCGAGCGGATACGAGGAAGACGAACAACTTCCACGTACATTCAGGCTTCCATCTAACCAGTAAGCCCCAAGCGACCACGAACGGACATCCGTGTCGAATTTCGCATGACCAACCGGCTCCAAACTAACGTGAGGCAAGAGTTCTAATGAGAAAGGTGCATCACAACCGAACTTAACTCAACGAACTAATGAACAATGGCATCACTTAGCCTACAAAATCCGAAACGAGCGCAACTAATTCGATTTCGCGAAGAGATATGACCTACGGGTCAGACCCCTTAAAGAAGAGCACTCGGAACGCCTCAAGAATTTTACTAAGGCAACGAACTAAACACGAACTCCTACGGACCACAAGGTCAAATCCACAACAATTTCCCAAGAGCTCGCATCACAGAAAGAAGAATAACCAAGCTACCAAACTCAAGGAGCTCTAAGAACTACTTCCAATCGCCAAACCGAAGCCAATGTTACCAAAATCCTAACACCACGTGCCAATAAGACCCAAGTTCCACCTTACGGACAACAAGGCAAGGGAAAATCACAACAACAATCTCGAAGATTTTCATGAATCTCACTCTATCACTAGACACAAACTCAACTCTAGCGACACAGAGGAGCCTACAACCGCACTGAAACCTCAAAAGATGCATCAAGGATGCTAAGAGTAGGGACACCACATTTAACAACTACAAGGCAACTGAACTTGCCATAGAGATCAACACTCGACTTTCCAGGAATGGAGAAACTCGACATCCTTGGAAGGAGACAGAACAAACAGAATGTCAACAAGAAGTGGAACCAAGAAGCAAGATTGTGTCACAAGCACACATGCACAATGAAAGAACAATGTAATGACCAAGAAAACCCATGGAGACTAAGTGTCTCCCCACGGCTCCAAGGTATTCGAATCGAAAGCTCTGATACCAAGTTGTCACGTTCCAGATTTTCAAACCATTTTTTTGAAATACTGTTTAAATAATAAACAAGAAATACAACTACTTGTCATTCAGATACATTCAGTTGAGTTCTCATTACATCACAGAACAGTACAAAGTAGGAGTACAACAAAGTAAAGAGCGGAAGAGAAGTACAGGTACAAGCCTACCATAACTGCTACTGTGAACAGAAAGAACTGCAAGTACAAGATAAAGGAACTATAACTAAAACTACTATAACTGAAAAGTAAAGTACAACTGAAACTGAAAGACTACCACTGAAAACTGGAACAGCTAAGCTCGAGAAAATCCAGCAGCTGACTCCAACTCCAAGTTCGACTAGTCCTGCAACACAGACTAGAAAAAATAAAAGAAAGAGGGTCTAAGCAAACCACGGCTCAGTGAGAAAATCCCTAACTACTACTAAGCATTCACATGCGGTGCGTGCTTACGTGTCCACAAACAAAGTACGAGAACACTAAAGAGACTAAAGTGCACGTAGTGTAAACCTAACTCAAGGCAACAGTGACATAGGCGTATCGCCAACAAGGTGTGTCTAACCAAGACCGTAACCTCAGGTGAGTACCAAGGGGTACAACATCCCAAGTCCAACCGAAGCAACATCTAATCTCAACTCAACCAACCTTACTACTAAGGTATAACAACTCTAAGGATCTACTAAGGATACCAAACAAACACTGTGTCAAGATATCTAACCATAACTCGTGTTGCGAATCACGCCAACTAGTGTTAATGTTATATGTTGGATTCATATCTCACTTGCAGAATTTGAGGTATTCATTTCTTTCCTTTCCATCTTTCCATTCATTGATACAAGAGACCACAAGCCAAGGCTCTACATCTAAGTGAGTTCTCATTTTCCTTTTTACTTCATGATGTTGTTTCGAGGGACTACTAGGCAAGAGTTCACATATACACACATAAAGTGTTCATTTGATGTTATTGAACTATGAAGGTACATTCACATTTTCTTTCTTTATTTCACATATGATATCGTGCCGGAATCCTAGCCAAGGTATTCCATTTTATAAAGCATCGCCGGAATCCTAACCAAGGTATTCCATTTTATATTTTTGTTTTGTGACGTTGATAGGGCAAGGTTGGAATAGCGACTCGTCAACCCACTAACCAATACTAACCGGTCTTCCCCAAATAACGTTGGGAGGGCTCTCGTTACCCCCATTGTGCACAATGTTGTGGATGGAGCGACCATCCTAGGAGTCCTAACCAAGGTACCCTAATCAAATAATCATAATCCAATATCATTGTCATCGCGTCTGGGAATCCCTAGCCAAGGTTGCTTCCCATATTAGTTATTGATGCCTGAGAATCCCTAACCAAGGTTGCTTCTCGTTTGGGCTCAATAATTTATTTCATGTGAGTCGTTATTCCAATTTACCGACATTCATGATTTGACGATCCACAGCATAACCAATGTGCGACCTAAGATTTGATTTGGGTATATTCCACTTAGTTCATATTTACGTGTTTTGTCATTATTACCGAGCCTAGTCAAGGCCATTAATCCAAATTTCTTCCTAAGTGATAGGTTCAAGATTGGGTACGAGTAGCCCTCGTGGGGCACATCCTCCATATTTGACGTTCATTTAATATATTGAGTCCTTTGCTAGGTTTTCACATCCCAGCTCAACCTTGACTACAACAAGGGAGAATATCCATACGTCTATCCTTTAGCGATTTGGTCAATCATTACGATATCCAACCCTGATGGACTCAATAGAGACCAACAAGTGAACTCGTACCTCTAACCTTGGCGATGCCAAGGGAGGCCAAACCAACTAAGACAAGTCCTCAAAATATTCAAGACAATCCAACCAACCCGATTTTGCTATGACACTTCCTTTGGAACTTTATCGAACACTTGACACGCATTGAACTCCAAGGGACCTACGGTGCACATACGGATACCATATGACCACCCGTACACCCATACAAGTCCTACGATGATTCAACGAGACCAAATCCTCCAAGACGTGACCCAAATTTCACAAGGGCAATTTATCGAACACTTGGTGGCCCCTAACTCCAATGGCCCCAATTAACCTACAAGTCACCCAAAAATACAAGTCATTTCCCTCATGGAAATTTTGTCGAACTTGTGGTGTGCGTAATATACTAGGGGCTTCTATCAACCCAAGAACATCTCGTGCCAACACTAAAAACTATCAGTGGCGTAGTCAAACCTCCTAGACTAACTCTAGATAAAATATGCAATGCGTATCCAAAAATCATAGCAATCAAATCCTATTTACACACACACACACACACACATACTCGATAATAATTAAGAATTTACCCACCGGAAAAATTGCCGGAAAGCTTGAAGCCACAAAAACCCTAGGTGAGGGAATCTTCAAGAATGGACGATCCAAGTATATCAGCTCGTAGCCTTTGACGAGCTCATCAACATTTGTGAAGGGCGAATCCTTCAAAGAGAAAGGGAGAGAGGTCAAAAAGAGGGAGAGAGGAGGAGGGAAAGAGAGAGATTTGAGAGATAGATAGAGAGAGGGAACTTACGGGCTGAATTGTAGGGGGAGACCAAATGAAATGAGTAGGGCTTCCTCTCCCACAAAATATACATATATACTCGAGCCAAATTTGACAAAAATTCCCCTTGATTATTCCCCCAAAACTCTGCCCGACCATGTATTTCGATATGTGCCATAAGCACATATCGAAATATAGACTCACAGATCAAGCCCACAAAACATACATATCGATATGCATGGGGCCATGCATATCGAAATGTGCAAAGAGACAGTGGAGATTCTATATTGAAATGAAGGGAACACAAGGGATGCTACATATCGAAATGTAGACTCAAAAAGGGGTCTGCCCGCACCACATATCGAAATATAGAAGGGGGAAGGAACATTATTTCGATATAGAAATCTGCTATGTGAACATCAAGGTTGTTCGAGAGTATTTTGGCCATAACTGTTTCGTCCGAACTCTGATTGAGACGATTCAAGTTACGTTGGTTTTCTAATGAAATTCTCTACAACTTCCATGAATACTGAATTTCAATTCTCGGAAAATATCGGGGTCGTAATAGGCCTCGAACGCCCTCGGCACATTGCCGGAACGACCAAGAATCATTCCAACTTAATACCGGGGATCCTCACCACTCTAAATTGCTATATTATCATCTATCGAACCCTGGAATTAGTTGATTATAAAAAAATATACGTTTTCATTTTAAAAAATAAATTTAAAATTCTAGGTCGTTACATAGCAATTGATTACTGCGCTAAGTGGGTGGAAGCTAGAGCTCTCTCTAGAATTACTTCTCAGGCAATGTTTTCTTTCCTCTGGCAGAATATTATATGTAGATTTGGGCTCCCCAATGTATTGGTGGGCGACCTTGAAAAATAGTTCTTCAGTTCAGAATTCAAAGAATTTTGTTGCTTGAAAGCAATCCACATAAATTACACCTCCAAGGCTTATCCTAGGGCCAATGGGCAAGCCGAGATTACTAATAGTGAAATAAATAAAGGGATTAAAAGGAGAATGAGGTCGACAACCACACCGTGAATAGCCACTGGGGACACTCCCTATGCTTTGTCTTTTGGCATAGAGGCTGTGGTCCCCATTGAGGTGGAGCTCCTTAATTATAGGACTGCCTCATTGGACCCTGTCGAGAATGAGGAAGAGCTCAAGACATATTTGAACTTGGCTAAGGAAAAGAGGAACAAAGCAACAACTAAGACTGCCATTTATCAACAAAGGATGGTAAAGTAGAATGATGCACAGATTGAGCCAATGTCATTCCAAGCAGGGGACCTGGTGCTAAGGAAAACAGACCCTGTTGATACCCTATTTTGGCTCACCATCTAAATCAGTCAAGTCAAGGCCGGGATAAATCAGTCGACTTCAGAATTGGCCGAATCGGGCTCGGAACGGATCAAAACGTATCTCCGGCATGTCTGAACCTTCTCGCGAGCAAACATCGGAAATCAACACAGATGACTTTTCGACAAACAAACGTCGGAAAAATATCAAGACCATTTCTCTAAAGTTAGATTTTGGAAACGAGGTGCAGTTCATGACAAACGGCAAGCAAACACCAAA
>NMUG010011177.1:0-10708 GCA_002855965.1 Monotropa hypopitys
AATTGATATTTTTGATAATCACGAAAGTTCAATTTAGCTTTAATTGATTCGATTGCTCACGTATTGTCAAATTAAATATTCGAAGTGACTCTAAAAATTTACTTATCCTTAATTGGCTTCTCGGATTGCCATAAAAATTTTAATCGAGTCTTAAATAATTTTAATTGATCTTAAATAATTTTAATTAACCTTAAATAATTATTAATTAATGCAATAATGTATAAAATGAGATGCAAGTCTCACACTCTCACTCTCTCTGTGTGTGGGTTTGTGGATCTTTGTATCACGTGTGTGCGATTTGTGTGTGCTTTTTGGCTGTGCTCCATTACCATTGGTTGTGTAAGCTCATCGATTGTGCAATCTATGTGTGTTCTCTCTCTCTCTCTCTCTCTCTCTCTTTGTCTCTCTCTGCAAGGCCAATGCAGCCACCGCAACCACCGCAACCACGCACATACCATTTTCATTTTAGTTGTGTTTGGTTGGCTGTGTTTTGGTTTTCTGTTTTGAGGGTTTTTCGTTTAGGGTATTTTCCGTTTGGGCTTTTCATTCTAGGTTGGTTTTTCGATTTTGGTTTTGGTGTTTTGATTTCTATATTGTGTGTGCGAACTGTGTGTGTGTGTGTGCGATCTGTGTGTGTGTGTGCAATTTTGATGTGTGCGATCTGTGCGTGTGTGCGATTTCTGGATTTTGGTTTCGATTCTGTGATGCTCTATTTGTGTATGTGTGTTCATATTTTATTTTGGTGTTTTCACATGTTGTGAGTTTTTGTATTTCGAACATGGATATTTTGTATTTATAGATTTCAAACATGAGTGATATGTATTTCAAAGATATGGATAACTTGAGTTTTTCAAAATTTTGAGATATAATGGCCGCTATCAAAGTTGAGTCATAAATATGGATAACTCAAAGAATTAACAAAAAAATAAATCTGCTTAGATATTTTTTTCTAAATATGTTTCATCGAATAAGCCCAAAGGTTTATATCAAGTGGATCAACATCATGAATTAAGTTCCAAGGTGGACTCACTGACCAAGAAACTTGACAACTTCCTATCTTTGGACCAAAATGCAATTCAAGTTCCTCCACCTCCCGCCATTGCGGAGGTGTGCCAAATCTGTTGTACTTTTGGGCATACGACTAAAGAGTGTCACCATGCATTCCCGGCCCAGGAGAATGAGGAACAAGCCTGTTTTACTCAAAGCTTTGGTCATCCACAAAATGATCCATATTCTAACACCTATAATCTTGGGTGGAAGAATCATCCTAATTTTTTATGGCGACCATCGGGCCAAGGAGCCCCATCATCATCAAGGCCACACATGGCCCAACAAGTGGCCAATCTGCCACCATTCCAAAATAATCAATATCAGCCTCGTAATGCTCCTCAACCGCACTATCAATCTCAACCAAGTGCAAACCCTCCTATGGATTCTGCTTCATTCTTGAAAATCATTGAATAGCAATCTAAGCAAATCCAGTCACTCACTCAATTGGTCCACTCCGAAGCACAATCGAGGGCCAAGCTAGAAATCTAACTTGGGCAACTGGCTAATCAAATGACTCGACGGGAGGAGGGCAAACTGCCTAGCCAAGCTGTTTCTAATGCTAGAGGTGTCCATCAAATTGATGAGACATCCCAACATGAACATGCTAAGGCAGTAACAGTGTTGAGGAGTGGAAAGGTGATTGATACCACTCCCACGGACCCAAGAACTAAAGAGACAAAGTCTCCATCATTTGGGTCCGAGTCCAAAAATTTAAAGGGGAAGGAGATTGCTACTGAATCTCCACCAGCAAAGGACTCATCTGTAGTCCCTTCTTACATTCCTAAAGCACCCTTCCCCGCTTGTCTTGACGCACCTTCACCCTTCCGCAATAAGAGATCCCATTGATAGCATCATGGAGGTGTTCAAGCAAGTGGAGATAAATCTACCATTGCTGGATGCTATCCAACAGGTTCCTTCATATGCAAAGTTCTTCAAGGACTTATGCACACACAAAAGGAAGGCACGAGCTAAATTTTTGGAACTAATCCCCGTTCTGCACCAAGTCAGTGCCATTCTTCAGGCGGATGTGGCACCTAAGCTGCTGGATCCGGGAGTGCCCATGATATTCTGCATTATTGGTTCACAAACCATTAACAGGGCACTTTTGGATCTGGGGGCTAGTATTCAGTGTATGAGGAACTGAGGCTTGGATAATTGAAGCCCACGGCAGTCACACTACAGATGGCCGACCGTTCTGTGAAGGCTCCAAGGGGTATGCTTGAGGACGTCCTAGTCAAAGTACATAATTTCTATTATCCGGTGGATTTTCTCGTACTTGACATGGAGCCAGTCCACCCCTGGAGTCTAAAAGTCCAAAACCCGGTCATTTTGGGGAGACCATTTTTGGCCACGGCTAATGCTAACATTTCCGTGAGGAGTGGAGTCATGGAGGTGTCATTCGGAAACATGAAAATGAGAACATGTACAACTCTTCACACTGACCTCAGGTCGAGCATGAATGCTTGGCTGTAGATGTCATCCATGAGTTAGTGGAAGATGCCTTGCCGTACATACTAGACGAAAACTCATTGGAAGCGTGCCTTGCACATTTTGGCTTCGAGGAGTTTAATCTTGATAACTCTATCGATGATGTTAGCTATTTGCTTGATTTTACACCTCCGGTGGACGTACTTGCATTGTTTTCCTCATTTGAGCCATTACCAGCACTATCTTCCACTCCCACTCCACCATCTATTGAGAAAGATACAAAGCTTGAGTTGAAGCCTTTACCGTCTTCACTCAAATATATCTTTTTAGGACCACACGACACCCTGCCTTTGATTATTGCTTCAGACCTCTCTGCCTTACAAGAGGGTCAGCTAATAGAGGTGCTCAAGGAGTACAAGATTGCAATTGGGTGGTCGGTGGCCGAATTGAAGCGGATAGATCCCTCCATATGCATGCACCATATTCATTGCGAGGAGAACACAAACCCACGAGGGAAATGCAGAGGATGTTAAATCCCATCATGAAGGAGGTTGTGATGAATGAGGTTGTGAAACTCTTTGATGCAGGTATCATCTACCCCATCGCTGATAGTTAGTGGGTGAGTCCCACTCAAATGGTACCCAAAAAGTCGGGTATCACTGTCATTGAGAACGAGAAGGGAGAGCTTGTGCCTACCCGCAAAACCAATGGATGGCGTGTCTGCATTGATTACTGCAAGCTTAACTCCATGACAAAGAAAGATCATTTTCCCCTTTCGTTCACTGATCAAATCTTGGAGAGGTTGGAAGACCAGAGCTACTATTGCTTCCTAGATGGATATTTCGGGTATAACCAAGTGGCTGTCGACCCCGTGGATCAAGAAAATACCACGTTCACCTGTCCATATGGCACTTTTTCTTATCGGCGCATGCCTTTCGGCTTGTGCAATGCACCGACTACTTTTCAACAATGCATGATGGCGATCTTTTCGAACATGGTGGAGAAGTTCTTGGAAGTCTTCATGGACGATTTTTCCGTCTTTGGAGACTCCTTTGAGGATTGTCTCCAAAATCTACGTTGTGTGCCTAAACGATATATGGAGACCAACCTTGTCTTAAGCTGGGAAAAGATAAATTTAATGGTTCGCGAGGGAATTGTGCTAGGACACATAGTGTCAAAGAGGGGGATTGAAGTTGACCACGCTAAGGTAAGCCTCATTGACAAACTTCCTCCCCCTCCACTGTCAAGCAAATCCGCTCTTTCTTAGGACATGCAGGATCTTACCGACGGTTCATCAAGGATTTCTCCAAGATTTCCAAACCTCTATGCGATTTACTCGCCAAAGATATTCCGTTCGTGTTTGATTCTACATGTTTAGATGCTTTTGAAACCCTTCGGGGTATGCTTTCCACCGCACCTATCATCCGGTCACCCGATTGGTCTCTACCTTTTGAAATCATGTGTGACGCCTCTGATTATACAGTCAGGGCTGTCCTTGGCCAACGGATTGACCACGTACCTCATGCGATTTACTGTGCAAGTAAGACCCTCTCAGATGCTCAGCTGAACTACACTACTACCAAGAAGGAATTACTTGCAGTGGTATTTGTACTTAAAAAATTTCGGTCTTACCTCCTAGGCTCAAAAATCATTGTCTATACCGATCATGCCGCTTTGCGGTACTTATTGGAGAAAAAGGAGAGTAAACCGAGGTTGATTAGGTGGATTCTGCTACTACAGGAGTTTGATCTTGAAATTCTTGATAAAAAGGGCTCTGAGAACTTCGTAGCAGACCACCTATCAAGGATTTTGGTGGAGAACACTTGTGCCACCTCGCCTTTAAAAGACTCGTTCCCTGACGAGAAACTTTTTATGGTGAGCCAAGTGCAATCTCCATGGTATGCTCACATTGTGAACTACCTCGCCACATGCACGCTTCCATCGATATGGTCCAAGACTGACAAGGACCGATTCTTTACGCAGGTGAGGCACTATTTTTGGGAAGATCCGGAGCTATTCAAGTTGTGCGCGGATCAGATAGTGAGAAGATGTGTCCCCGAGAGTGAATTTCACAGTATTCTTACTTTTTGCCACTCTCTTGAGTGTGAGGGACACTTCAGTGGAAAGAAAACAACGGCGAAAGTCTTGCAAAGTGGTTTTTATTGGCCCACTCTGTTTAAGGATACCCACGAATTCTGTAAGGCATGCCTTAAGTGCCAGAAAACCAGAAATATGTCGCGCCGCGATATGCTGCCATTGTCCTCTATCCTTATCATCGAAATATTTGATGTTTGGGGCATTGATTTCATGGGACCGTTTCTGTGCTCATACGGGAATGCATACATCTTAGTGGCAGTGGACTGTGTGTCCAAGTGGGTTGAAGCGGTAGCCACAAGGACTAATGACTACAAAGTGGTCATCAAGTTCTTGCAAGAAATTATCTTTACACATTTTGGCTACCCCAGAGCAATCATTAGTGATGAGGGCACCCACTTTCTCAATAAATATTTTGCGGCTCTTGTCCGGCAGTACTCTATCACTCACAAGGTGGCAACACCGTATCATCCGCAGACAAGTGGACAGGTAGAGGTGTCAATTAGGGAGATCAAAAGAATTTTGGAAAAAACGGTTAGGCTTGATATGAAGGATTGGTCTTTGCGCTTAGATGACGCACTTTGGGCCTACCGTACAGCCTATAAACACCCATTGGCATGTCCCCATACCGTTTGGTTTTTGGGAAGGCTTGCCATCTACCAGTGGAGCTTGATCACAGGGCCATGTGGGCCATAAAGCATCTTAACTTTGATATCATTGCTGCAGGCCTAAATAGAAAGCTCCAAATGACCGAATTAGAGGAGTTAAGGAATGATGCATACGAAAGTTCCCGGATTTACAATGATAGAATGAAGGCCTTTCATGCTAAACATATGAATAAAAAATCCTTCACACCGGGTATGAAAGTATGGCTTTTTAATTCACGCCTAAAACTCTTTTCGGGCAAATTGAGGTCAAGGTGGAATGGCCCTTATGTCATAGTTCGTGTTTTCCACCACGGGGCTATCGAAATTAAAGACCCACGGTTGGGCACTTATTTTAGTGTTAATGGCCAACGCCTAAAGCCGTATGTTGAAGGGATCCACGAAAAAATAACAGACGGGACCACCGTGGAAGAAATTTCATTGGTGGATCCCATTTATCAAGAATAAAGTTTAATGAAGTCTAGGAGACTATAAATCCATGAAGGTTGAGATACCTTCATTGTAGACCGTGCTCGAACGGTCATGGTTTCCGGTCTAGTATAGTCGCCCGCCTAGCTATCTTTGGTGATGTATTATTTGAGATTACCCTGGTAAAAGTATGGATGGAAGGGAAAAGGGATTGGAGGCTCTCAAGGTTTAGCCACAAAGTGCGACCTTAGAGAGCTAACCTCCTGTGTACTAACCTACCCAGAAATTTTGGGCGATTTCTTCTCTAATTCATTTACCAAGTGAGCGAATCGGAGAAAAAAGTATTACTCGTTTTGTCCGCGTAAAGGACCAGTGGATAAAACTTCAAACTTGGTCGAAGTCTAGGGAGGTTAACATGTCACGACCCATCCCTGATAACTGTAAAGTTAGTTATTAAGAGATAGGCACGTGGCAAAGCATCTACTAACTCAAACTACTATAAGAAAAACTGAAATATAAATTACACCACTGATCTGGTTATAAATCCCAGATGATACATCGACTCAAAATAAATAAAATATACAACTCTGGCTCGTGGCCGATACAACTCAACACAACTAGTGCTATAACAACTCTGAACAATATCACTGAACAACTACAACAACATGGACTCAAGGCCAATACAATACAACACGATAAGCAAAATAGACTCAAAGCTGAGAGCTAAATAATCTCTCAAAGGTAAAGAGTAAAAAGACTCAACTCTGAACTAACACTACCACGACTCAACAGTTGGACTGGACTGGGGACTCTAGCTCCAAGTACCTAAAAAGAAAGGCACAAGCGTGCATCAGCGACGACGGCTGGTGAATACTATAGAAGTGCATAATAAAGATAAGTAAAAGTAACTAAGGATCACTATTTCCCAAAATATGCATTTCTTCAAAGCTTATCTTTACTCAAGAAAACATTTACTTTCAATACTTAAGATTTTTCATATTTCATTTCCAATATTCCATTTCCAAAGCTCTTTATTTCCAACGCACACCAAAATCTCATTTTTCTCTTTAATATAATACCAATTCCCATTATCTTTCATGTTTCTTCATAAACTAATTTCCAGTGAATCACATCAGCCAACACATCTGAGATATTTCTCATCACAAACCACAACTCATCTCAATAACTATAATAGCCAAGGGTCATTCAATTCTGCTGACCAGCGTTATGACAGATCCGTTACCTCGTATATCATTCCCGATAGGTACAGGGGATATGATCCAAGGGTCACTCGTGATATCGTCCCAGTGGTAGGAAACAACAATCGCTTCTACATTTGCCTTGAAGCTAGGCACAACATCCCTACATTTGCCTTGGGACTAGGCATACCCCTACATTAGCCTTGGGGCTAGGCTACAAGGCTATGATATCAACATCAATGTTTATGAATATTCTTTCAATCTCATCTTTCAAAATCTCTTTCTTTTCCAATACACTTCTTCTTCCCAAAACCATTCTTTAAAACCATTCCACATTTCCTTATCAAAACATCATTGTATTCCAAAAATACTTCTCAAATCAGTTCTTCTAAAAAAAACCACAATATCATCTTAAAACACATTTCATTTCAAAACATCTCTTTGAAAACCACCATTTCCTTAAAAGCAATTTTATTTTATCAAACACCTCTAATCAACATCTTTTTGTCATTTTCCCAAAAATCATATCATTTCACAACTTATTTCAAGAATCCTTTTAAAACCCTTTCTTTCCAAAATCATGTGATCCATAGATTTTATCACATTTTCATAACAGTATTGAAAACATATTCTTTTATACTAGGAATAATATTATCCTATCTAAATTATACAATTCTATAATAGTACTCACCTTTTGACGATTCCTCCAAAGTAGCCCACCGGCTCCTCAAAACCTAACAAAATCCCAAATAATCCATATAAGATTTTGCCTTAAATAACCCTTTAAAATCTCAAGTTTTAACAATTTTCCAAAAATTCACTTTTCTCCCGAGCCTCAAGATATCGGTATCTAAGCACTAGATATCGGTATCTTAAACATAACCCAAAGAAATCGGTTTATAATTTTAAGATACCGCAGTTGAAACCCCTTAAGATACCGATATTTTAACACTTAAGATATCGATATCTTAACACTTAAGATATTGGTTTCTAAGCAAAACAGACTACGGTTTCAAAGGTCTGGACCAAGATATCGATATCTTGGTGACCAAAATATCGGTATCTTAGTCATCTTCTCCAAAAATCGACTCAAACTCAACAGAACTTAGGGTTTTCCTCAAAATCCGATTTTCTTGGATTTGGACCATCAAAACTCAACCATTAAATCCCAAATTTTGAACATATGTTCTATAGCTACTCTGGAATAACCTAGTTTAAACGGATTTGGAAGAGATTACCTCAAATGGGAGAATTTAATTCTCAAAGATTTGCCAAAAGGGGTTTCTCCCTCTTCTTAACCACCTTCTGTTCTAACCCGAAATTGCCCTATCAATTCAACACCAAATATCCTCAAATTTGGAACACATAAACTAGAGACAAATTGGAACAACTCTATGTTTTTAGAATTTTGATTCGTTACCTTATTTGCTCAGAATTAAATCCCAAAGTTTTGACACATTTTTGAATTCCATTTCTCCCAGTGTACTGTTCATTGCCTTCAACCTTCGAAACCTTCTGTAACAAGACTAAATTTCTCACCCAATCAATCTCTCTTTCATTCAAGCTCACATCTTTCTCTCATATACGATTTAGTTCCTACCCTCAATTTTGCGAACCTCTACAGAACTTCCATGACTGTCCTTTAAAATACTCTTAACTTCGCATTCCTAGATTATATTGTAACATCCCAAACTTCTAAATACACAAAAATTAAAAAATTTTGTAAACTTCTTGCTAAAAGAAAACCTCAAGTAATATTTTCTAAATAAAAGAGACAAGCAGAACTTCAAAACATGAATCCCAACAAGTATTACCATTACTCAAACCCTCAAGGAAAGAACATCAATGGAAACGGCTAAGCTATTACAAAAATCCTAACACAGGTTTATGGAAACAAAAGACAACAAGAGTCTACCAAGAGTGCTAAAATCAGCCACAAGCACCAAGCCTTCTTTACTGGATGACACTAGCTCATCAATCTCATTCAAGCATTTATAACTCCAGCCTTGTAGTGGACCACTAACCCTGTGACCTATTTCCAAGTCAAGACAAGGAAACAGAGTGTGAATATAATATGTTTAACTTCCAGAACACAAGTAATATTAGTAACAGTAAATCATGAATTATGAGCAGTTATGACTTCCATTCCACAATGCATCTCATGCATGATACCTTATATAATGGCCAAGGCCCTTTTTCAAAAGATTTGAGCATCCCATGCCCCGAAAATAGCTATTACTATAGGTAGTAGTTCGTACGTCCCGCGCACTAAAGTTTGGGGTACGTCCCATGCACTCATTGGACTTACAGTGATGGCCAACCACTGGCCTTACTAACTGCCAGCAACGCCACCTGTCCCACGAAGGCATGCATAATATATATATGCATATTATGTTTTCCATCTCGACTCATGCATTTTGTCCATGCATCTCAATCAACTCATGCATTATGTCCATGCATCTCAATCAACTCATGCATTATGACCATGCATATCAATCTCATCATGCATTATGTACATGCATATAAATCTCAACAAACAATAACAGTTAGCTTCTCATGCACAAAGTAACAATTAACTAAAACAATTCTGTGAATGTACCATTAAGGATACCATATTCTTACACTCACCAGATCCGTTGCTCAAACCTTTTTCCTTGCCTGGTTCAAACCCTTTCATTGTCCTTGAGTTAAAAGAAATAGGACAAGGAGATACAAAATCATTAAATTAACTTAATTGAAAGGGTAAACATCTTCAAACAACTTATTAAAGTCTTAGAATAACCTCCAAAACCTCCCAAACACATACTATGGTCATCCCCGAACCTCACAACAAAACACCAAAAATCTGCCAAAAATCCCTAGAGGGACCTTTCTGCCGGCCAAGGGATCGGTCTCCCCCCTGGACAGGGACCGGTCCCCTACTCCTTGGGACCTCTCTGATGTCAAAGGGACCGTTCTCCCCCTAAGCTAGAGACCGGTCTCTCCTGGTGCAGAGTCCAATTTTTCAGAAAATGTTTTAACGAACTACTTCGTCTTCAACCTCCCCAAACTCAATCTTTTTGCTCCAAAACTCAAAAATCATTTATACTAAAGTGTTGAGGACATTCATACCACCAACATACTTCAATTACATGACCCACAAACCACAACAAGGCCTCAAATCAAAAGTTTTCCTCAAGAACACCCCTAAATCTGAAAATTACCAAAACCTAGATCTTGGCTTTGTTTTTACAAATTTGATTACAAGATTTAAGGAGAGTGATACTTATATGATGCTTGATCTGTGTGTAGAATAACTCTCTAGGATTTTGACTCCATCTTGATCTTCCTCTACATTTCTCTCTCTATAAAGCCCTCTCCCCTTCTCTCAAGAACATAACACAATAATGTGTTTGATCCAAACCCTCCCCATCTATAATCCCAAATCAGGTTTTTAGGATAAAAGACCCTTTTGCCCTTCACTCAAAATCCCATTTGCAACAATGCCATCCCCTAATTCCACCTAGACACCCTATACTTACATAGTACTCCCTAATTTAACCCTTTAGGCTTAATTAGTCACTTATTGCCTTCTTTTCTTACAACATTTGCAAACTCTATTATCCATCTCATGACCATATATTTATAAATCGAATTAATTAATTTAAATCATTAAAGTGGAACAGGTGTGACATATATCGACTCACCTTATTTTGACACCTCATTCCATGCAAATTCATATCCCAAAACCTTCAAACACGTATTACATGTCCCTGCATAGTTTACATTGAGTCTTACACGTAACCCTTATCTTAGATTTCTCCGCCATTGCCATCTGATCCAAACTCCTCAGATACTGGTATCTTGGTAACTAAGATATCGGTA
>NMUG010011178.1:0-10711 GCA_002855965.1 Monotropa hypopitys
AAATTCAATCATGTGATAACCGATTGACCAAAATCCCTAATTTATGAAAGTTAGGGTTTGTCCTAAATTTGGGGGTTTTCACACAAAATGCTCAAACATGAAATTGAACTCAAGGAAATGCAATTACACCCTTAAGATACATAAACCCTCAAACAATTTCACGATTCAAACCCAAAACCTAGACTAATTTTTCCAACTACAACTCTAGGCATGAAATTGATGAAGTCAAATACTTTCACAAGGGGAGAGGGAGAGAGCATAATCAAAAACATGCTAAGAAATAAACATATCCTATCTCAAGGAGCTTTCCAAAAATCCTAGAAACTTGAATCTTGATGGATGGACGAACTATGGAGCTCACCGGATAGATCTCGATGCAAGGAACAATATTTCTTCTTGGCGTTTCTTCACCGGAGCCTTGTATGGTCTTGGAAATTTAGAGAGAAGTGGGAGAGAAATAGAATGAAGGTAGAGAGAGTGAGATGGTGGCTAGGGTTCTTAAAAATGAAGGAGAAGACCCAAAATCGTGCATAGGGTTGTATATATACAACCCCCATGCGAAACACCCAAAATACCCTTCATTTAAAACATTCAACAGGAAATTTGGCCTTCGTGACCGGTCGGTAGAAACGTACAGGAAATTCTCGACTGGTCGAGCCCATATAAAACACCCTATGGGAAATGTGCTACCGGTCGGCAGTGTGTCAGTGTACCGGTCGCGAGCTTATGCAATGCCCACTGATTAGGGGTGAAATCGGTTTGGTTCGGTCGGGGTTTTCGGCCGGCCAAAACCAAACCGATCGGTTCGGTGAACATTGCGGCAAAACCGAAACCGACAACCAAAAAAACGGTTCGGTTCGGTTCGGTTGGCTTCGGTTTTTAGTTTTTTTGGTTTGGAACAAACTACGGATGTGAGTTAATATTAACCATAGTTTGGTATTTTTCGGTTTTTTTCGATTTTTTTGTTTTTTTTCGGTTTTCGGTCGGGTTCGGGTGGAATCGGCCCAAAGTCCTAAAACCGAACACCGAATCGAAATTTCAGTCGGTTTTTAAAAAAAATGAAAATGGACCGATTACATGTTTGGACCGACCGAAAACCGACAAAAATCGGTCGGTTTTTTCGGTCGTGTCAGTTTTTTTGGTTTCTCTTTCACCCCTACCACTGATTCATGTCGACCAGTCGACCGAGGAGCTTTGTACCGGTCGATGCCTTCAGATTTTCCAAAAACTTTGAGAATTGCTAACTTCTTCGCATGGCCTCCGATTGAGGCGATTCACGTCGTGTTGAATTCATAATTGAATTCTCTATCATTTTCTAGGGTCAACCACCTCAAAATCGCGATAATATTTTGAGACAAAAATAAATCAAGATTCCTAATTTAATTTAAAATGCGAACTAAATTCTAAAATTATTTTACAAAATACAGGTCGTTACATCTCAACCACCTTAAAATGATTTTGTCCTCGAAATTTTCTAAAGTAAGGGTACTAAACGATAATACAAGCTCGACTCTAAACAAACATAAATCAAAATAAATCCGGATACTTGCTACGAATCTCGTCTTCTTATTCCCATGTCGCCTCTTTCGTACTATGGTTGCTCCACAAAACCTTCAACAAAGGAATCGTCTTTCCACGAAGCACTTGCTCCCATGAATCAAGAATGCGTATAGGCCTTTCTTCGTAAGACACGTCGGCCTCCAACTCCACATTCGACCAATCGATAGTGTGCGATGAATCCGGCTCATACTTACACAACATAGAAATATGAAAATGTCGTGAACGTTGGAAATGTTAGACGGCGAAGCAAGTTGGTATGCGACTTCCCCAATCTTTTCAATGATATCAAACGACCCAATGAAATGCGGCATCAACTTTCCCTTCTTCCCAAAACGTGAAATGCCATGATGAGTCGAAACTTTAAGAAACACATGGTCACCAACCTCAAACGATAAAGGAGTACGACGTCTATCGGCATAACTTTTGTTCGACTCTGTGTGGTAAGTAATCTCTGGCATATCGTCTTAATCTGCTCAGTAATCTGCAGCGTCATCTCTGGCCCAACAATAGCGGACTCACCAACATCTAACCAACAAATGGGGGAACGACATGGCCTACCGTATAAGGCCTCGAAAGGAGCCATACCAATACTAGAATGAAAAATATTGTTGTAGGCGAACTCGATTAACGATAAGTGGTCCACCCAACTACTATGAAAGTCCAGCACGCAAGCTCGCAACATATCCTCCAAAACCTGTATCGTGTGCTCTAACTGGCCGTCGGTCTGCGGATAGAAAGCGGTACTGAACATGAGCTTCGAACCGAGAAAAACCTGCAAATTGTGCCAAAAGTGTGAAGTGAATCGAGGATCTCTGTCAGATATGATACAAGATGGAACTCCATGAAGTCGAATGATTTCTCGAATATACAACCAGCTCAAAGAATCGACAGACTGAGCAACCTGAATCAGTAGAAAATGAGCGGTCTTCGTCAAATGGTCAACAATGATACAAATAGCGTCCTGACCACCTGGCGATCTAGAAAAACCTGAAGCAAAATCCATCGTCACGTGCTCCCATTTCCACTCGGCAATAGGTAGCGATTGAAGTAAACCAGCTGGGCACTGATGCTCAGGCTTCACTTGCTGGCAAGTAAGGCATTTGGAGATGAACACGGCTACATCCCTCTTCATTCCCGGCCACCAAAATTGATGCCTAAGATCGTGATACATCTTCGTGCCTCCTGGATGAACGGCTAATGGCGAGTGATGAAACTCATATAGAATGCCTCCACGGCAAGACGAGGGAACAAACAACCGGCCACAAAAACATAAACTAGTATCGCCATGGATCATCCATCCCTGACGCGTATCTCTACTAAAAAACTTTGTTCGAAACTCCGAAGCCTCTGAATCATTGGCATGTGCCTTAATAACCCAACGCGATAGCTCCGCATGAATAGATAAATTGCACAATGTGGCTTCTCTCCAACCTCTTCGGCATGCAACATGAACGGACCCAAGTCCTCCATGGACCTCCAACCATGCACGACTAGACTAGCAAGATGACATGACTTTCGGCTCAACGCGTCGGCTACAACGTTAGCATTACCCGGATGATAATGTAGCTCGAAATCGTAATCCTTCAAGTGCTCCATCCATCACCTCTATCACAAGTTCAACTCCTTCTATTTGAGTAACTACTTCAAGCTCTTGTGATCCAAAAACACTTTAAACCTTTTGCCATGCAGATAATTCCTCCACATATTCAATGCAAAAACGATAGCTACAAGCTCTAAATCATGCATCAGATAGTTTCTCTCATGTATCTTCAGCTATCTCGAACTATAAGCAATGACTTTCCCCTCTTGCATCAAAATGCATCCCAGACCATCGTGAGAAGCATCATAATATACAGAGTAACCAACTCCCCTCTCAAGTATAATAAGAATCGGTGCCGAAGTCAATGACTTCTTCATCTCCTCAAAAGCCATCTCACATGAATCATCCCATGCAAACGGAATACCTTTTCGGGTCAAACGAGTCATAGGCATGGCCAACCATGAGAAGTCCAAAACGAAACATCTATAATAACCCGCAAGTCCAAGAAAACTACGAACGTCAAACACACTTTGCGGATGCAGCCATAAAGAAACAGCATCAGCCTTACTAGGATCAACTGAGACACCTCCCTGCGATACAACGTGACCAAGGAACTTCACCTCCGGAAGCCAAAAATCACATTTTTTTAGTTTGGCATATAAGTGATGCTCTCACAGCAACTCCAACATAACTCGAAGATGAACATGATGCTCCTCCTCTGAAGCAGAATAGATAAGAAGATCATCAACAAATACCACCACGAAGCGGTCAAGATGAATACGAAAGATACGGTTCATGAGATCCATGAACATCACTGGAGCATTAGTCAAGTCGAATGTCATGACAACAAACTCGTAGTGGCCATAGCGAGTACGGAATGCTGTCTTCAGATTATCTTCTGCCCGAACAAGTAACTAATGGTAGCCAGACCGCAAATCGATCTTCGAGAAACAAGTGGAACCACGAAGCTGGTCAAATAAATCGTCGATCCTCGGCATCGAATATTTGTTCTTTACAGTAATGTGATTCAGCTTCCGATAGTCAATATACAACCACAAGGACCCATCTTTCTTCTTAGCAAACAAAGTTGGGGCACCCCAAGGTGATGAACTAGGGCAAATGAAACCCAACTCATAAAGCTCTTGCAACTGAGACTTCAACTCTCGCAACTCGGCTGGTGCAAACTAATAAGGTGGTACCAAAATAGGCGAAGTACCAGGCAATAAATCAATAGAAAACTCTACCTCTCGCTTAGGCGGCAAACCTGGCAACTCCTCTGGGAAAACATCCGAGAACTCACAAACAACCATAGGTAACTCACCACGACGTGAAGGATCATCATCTAAGCTGAGACTGGCAAGCAAACAACTGATGGAATCCCGCTCTCTGGGATCATAGAAACAAGAATCGACTAACTCTTTCTTATCACCATACACATAGAAATAAACTCCCTCGGGAGAGAAGACCCACACTCGGCATTAGTGGGAATCGATGTTGGCATGGAAGGAAGACAACCAATCCATTCCCAAAATAAGGTCAAACCCATACATGCTCAGAACGATGAAGTCAAAGGTAAAATGGTGGTCCTCAAGCATCAACTCACAATCTCTGCAAACCCGATCCAACTGGACACGACCTCCTATAGGAGTATCCAGAAACAAGGGTGGATCCAAAACGACCACGTCCAACTCCAATGCATGGATGAAAGATGCAGCAATGAAAGAATGTGATGCACCCGAATAATAAAAAATGCTAGCCCGTGAATTATAGATAAGGAACATACCCCGAACAACAGAAGTCTATGGCTGCTGCTGAGAAGTGGAAGGAATAGAAGCTGCTAGGATGGCAAAGGCTATGCCATGATTAGTCGAGCCCTGGTGGTAACCATCCCTCTGCTAGAACTACTGTACTGGCCTGGCAGGCATTGCAACCCCGCAAGCACGAGAAGCCTGAACTGAAGCTACTGGTCCTGACTGATGAGGGCGCTGATGCCCGCTCTGTGGCTGCTGCACTGAACTGGCCTCACTATGACCACTAGCTTTTCCCGGTGATGAACTCACACTACCTTATGAACCCTGACCTCTAGAAAAGCGAGAATGATCCCTCTGGTATTTTCTTCCAAAACTCTCTGACGATGAACTCGAATTGGAGATTTTTCGGTGTGGCTCCCAAATCTTTACCTCTCTCGGCTGCTCTCTCTTTGGTTCAATAGCCCTCACATAATCAACGATGTCAGCAAACACATGGATATGCTGGCTCATCACCAATATCCAAACTGAGGAGTGAAGACCCTTCTCGAAGCGGTTGCATTTCCTCTCCTCCGTACTCACTAAATTAGTAGCAAATCGTGACAATGCCTAAAACTGCATGGCATACTGGGACACCATAATTGTCCCATGCTCTAACCGCTCGAACTGTTCGCGTAACTGCTCCCTAAAGCTCTCTAGGAAGTACTACCCCTTAAAGACATCCTAAAAATCAACCCAAGTCATCCCACGAATAGAATCCAGAATGGCCTATGGATCAGCATCTCCATTGGCAAGCAAACTAGCATGGCGCATCTCTAAAATCGAACTCCACCACTGACTGGCCTCTCTGATCAGCTGGTATGTAGCAAAGGAGATCCGCAACTTGTCTTCCCCAATCTCTAGAATGTCCAACACCTTCCTTATCTGGAACGGACAAATGATCCGCTTCCAAGGGATCACCCTCACTGTTGAACTTCAGAGGGTCCATGCGTCTGAACTCCCGCAACGCATCAATAGTGTGATTCCCCGCATTCTCTCGCAGAGCAGCAAATCCACGACTGGCTTCGACCATGGCGGCCACAATCTCCTGGGCAAACTGACTAGAGGCAACAAGCCCTTCCAAAACTGGAATCACAAGTGGCACCTCGTTCTCCACCCCACGCATCCTATCATTTACCTCCTCGCTATGAGCATCGGGGGTATTAGCACCCCGGTAACCACGACACCTTCCTACGATATGACGATGAGCCATTTCTACAAAAGATTTCGAATTCGATGAGAAAAGAGCACAAGACAAGGCCCAGACAGATAGTTCACTCAACCAAGTAAGGCTCAACCAAAGAGAAGGATACTCAACGATATCAACAAAGGATTCTCATAGCCAGTGGAATCAAGTAACAAGGCTACACCCAAAGAAAGGAACAATGCACGTGTATACTCACCAACTCACACAAACCTATGGATCATGCTACTGTATGCTTTACACATTTATAACACATGCTAGATGATGTAAACAATGCTTAATGTAACCCATAAAGACTAAGAGTCTCCCCAAAGGCCTAAGTTTTCGAAACTGAAAGCTTTGATACCAAGTTGTCACGCCCCAGAATTTTAAACCAATTTTTTTTTGAAAACATTTAAAATGGTGAACAACAATGGATCATAACCTCATTTGTAAATATCTAAGCACCATTCATTTCCAACCATATATGAACATGAAATCTAGGAATGAACTAAAATAGAAGTACAACCACAAACTATAGAGTTAGGGAGAAAGAAAGAGGTACAAGTTTAAAAATATTACAACTTTCCTACTCTATTACAAGCTCCACGAGCCTAAAATAAAACAAGGATAGAAAGGGGACTTCATTCCAAAAATCCTTTTTCAATGCTCTATACATCCAAGCCTCCAAGAGAGGGATCAAAACCTATGGAGAAATATAAGGGCGTATCATGCCAAAGTAGGAAATATCTATCGCCTAGCATGCTCAAGACCAGCGTGAACTAGTGTGTGAATGTAGGGCATGCAACACATGCATATATAGAAGATATGACAAAGGCTATGATCCACTACTACTATGTGACTCCACCAAACAATCATATGCCAATTATACCAACAAGGGCCACTAGAACAAGTGCCCATACAACGTGCATACTCGAAACCATTTCTTTCTGTGATACAAGCATAGGTTCATCATTTTCTTCTTGATTTCATACAAAGGATACTCCTTTGAATCCCATCACAAGTCCATTCCAAGTTATCCTAGTTATTTTATTTCTTACATTTTAGTTGTATAACTTGATAGGGTGGAATCGGTATAGGTGTTGGTCGACACACTAACCATTCCTATCCATAATTACCCAAGGACGTTGGGGAGCTACGCTACCCCCATTGTGCACAATGTCGCGGATGGAACGACCATCCGACATTCCAAAAAATCACGTGAATGCCTTAAATCATAATTTCCCTATCATAGTCACCAACAACAACCTTCCAACAAAATCATGCGAAGGTGCTCAATCGCCATTTCGAAAAGTCACGTGAATGGGTTGAAGCATGGTTCAATCCATGGGTCACCATTTACATTCATTTATATTCACAATTGACAATGTGATAATAGACCCCAACATATGACCCATAACCAATACACATGAATCATACACCATATGCATTAAACACACACCAATGATGCCTAATTGCATGAATGCCAATATCATTGATTTCTATTAATTTCATGCATGATTCAATGATACAATAACTTCCCAACATGCAATCCCATGATTTTCCCCATATAACCATGTGTGCCCAATACATCAATTCTATATGAATTATGTTCAATTGCATGAAGAGTCACTCAATTCAATCATGTGATAACCGATTGACCAAAATCCCTAATTTATGAAAGTTAGGGTTTGCCCTAAATTTGGGGGTTTTCACACAAAATGCTCAAACATGAAATTGAGCCCAAGGAAATGCAATTACACTCTTAAGATACATAAACCCTCAAACAATTTCATGATTCAAACCCAAAACCTAGACTAATTTTTCCAACTACAACTCTAGGCATGAAATTGATGAAGTTAAATACTTTCACAAGGGGAGAGGGAGAGAGCATAATCAAAAACATGCTAAGAAATAAACATATCCTATCTCAAGAAGCTTTCCAGAAATCCTAGAAACTTGAATCTTGATGGATGGACAAACTATGGAGCTCACTGGATAGATCTCGATGCAAGGAACAATATTTCTTCTTGGCGTTTCTTCACCGGAGCCTTGGATGGTCTTGGAAATTTAGAGAGAAGTGGGAGAGAAATAGAATGGAGGTAGAGAGAGTGAGATGGTGGCTAGGGTTCTTAAAAATGAAGTAGAAGACCCAAAATCGTGCATAGGGTTGTATATATACAACCCCATGCGAAACACCCAAAATACCCTTCATTTAAAACATTCAACAGGAAATTTGGCCTTCGCGACCAGTCAGTAGAAACGTACAGGAAATTCTCGACCGGTCGAGCCCATATAAAACACCCTATGGGAAATGCGCGACCGGTCGGCGGCATGTCAGTGTACCGGTCATGAGCTTATGCAATGCGCACTGATTCATGTCTACCGGTCGACCGAGGAGCTGTGTACCGGTCGACGCCTTCAAAATTTCCCAAAACTTTGAAAATTGCTAACTTCTTCGCCCAGTCTCCGATTGAGGCAATTCACGTTGCGTTGGATTCGTAATCAATTCTCTATCATTTTCTAGGGTCAACCACCTCAAAATCGTGATAAGATTTTGAGATAAAAATAAATTAAGATTCCTAATTTAATTTAAAATGCGAACTAAATTCTGAAATTACTTTACAAAATACGGGCCGTTACAAAGCCACATAGCACCCCGATATAGAGACACATATATGTCATGGGCTCCCCGGCACCATCATATTTGGAGAAGTCTTGGATCTTAAATTTTGATGGAAAGATCATGTCCAAATAGATGTAGATGTCTTCGAAACTGGTCAAAGTATATGCATTGGGCCCCTTGAGGGATTTATGGGTGTCCTCTAGTTGTTGAACATTTAGGATTAAAGGTGTGTCTTCCCTTTTTGTAGGGATCTCATCCAGGTGACTTTCTTAATTATCTTGGGCATGTTGGAAAGTAGGAAGAATTATAATATGTTGCGGCTGAGCATGTAGAGTAATGACTATAGGGGCGATAGAGAGTTGCCAGTCAGAAAGATCAAATTTGCAGTTGGCATTTGTGGAGTGGGCAGTGATGCCGCTTGACCTTGTACTACCCCAATGTTGGGTGGTAGTTGATATGAAGATGACAGGTCGGGCCCGGTTGGCTGGGCAGTAGGTGGATTCTGACGTTGAGCCATCAGGGTTTCCACCATGGCCTGTTGATTTTCTAATGACTGACGGACGGTAAGATACTCCTCCATGGACACTGTCCCTGGTTCCCAAAGAGTTTGGTTGATTGCCTCTTCGACCATTGCTCTATAAAGAGATCGAGTAACTCTTCTATATGTTTGATCCAGATGATCCATGTCTGTACATGTACGACAACACTAAGCTCGAACCAGTATACAAGGAGAAAGTCTTTGGGGATTTTGAAGATGTACGGACTTCCTTTTAAATTTAAAATTCGAGACATACCTCGGACATGGAGTTTAGAGGATGGTCTCGGATTGTAAATTTTCTAAGAGATTTTTGAAATGACAAGCTCGTAATCTAATTTTGACCAATATATCTAAAGACGTTGATGATTTATGATATTTAGTAGACATGTATATAAGAATTTCCCTCGGAATGAAATGCTTCTCTAAAAATTATAAATAGGGTTTTGGCTTTCGACTCTTTTATGGGCTTTTTATATGCAGCATGTAGCCATGTTGGCTGAGTAGTATAATGGTTCCCAAAATTTTAGACCTTTGGCCCCGTAAGGGTACCATCGTAGAGTCGGTGATTTGATTAGAGTATCCTATTTCGGCCACAGACTTTTTAGGGTTGCACATTTTACTGTTGGGTCCCCAGTAGGTTGATAAGGGACAACATCTATTTCGGGCAGTCGTGACTTCCACCTGAAATAAGAGATGATACAAATGATGCATGAAACTCGTACATATACAATGTAAGTAAGTTTTTTTAAAAAATAAGAGAAATTCTTTTTGCAATATATATTGTAAGGAGGATGTAAGCAATAAATTGTTTCAACGCAATAATTTTTATCAGCGCAAAACTCTTTTTATTTAGCAACGCGTCCTATAATCTTCTTATAAAAGAATAAACACGATGCACATCAGTAATATAGGTCGAGAATTGTTTGATTTGAAATTTTGGAAAATTTTTGTTTTTGAAAAAATTTTTGCAAGCCAAAATCCTCTTAGTCCCCAGCAGAATCACCAGTTGCCACGATGGGAAAATTTTCCGTCCTTTCCTCGCCTTCTGACTCAGTGGAGACATTTTCTAGGATGGAATATCCGCACTATTGGGATTGTTTACAATTTTGTTTGGAAATGAATTTGATGGTCTGATTGTATCCGGGTTTGAAATGTTCAGACTTAATAACGGTTTTGCAATTGCTTGAACAATATGCAACCTATTATTAATCTATTTTCACAATTGCCACCCGACATAGAGTTGCGGTGTGCTAAGTCACTGGTATTTAAATTGGACAAGTTGTCTGCATAACTAGAAATTCAAGTTCAGAGATTAAATTACGAACGGGAAAGGTGTTAGGCACCCCACTCGCCCTTTCGGTACTTTATTTTTAAAAGTAAATTTTTTTAAAACTCAAACAGAAGAGATTTTCGGGGGGGAAAGGGGGTAAGGGGTACGTGTAGGGGTTAGGTTAGTTCTCTCTCTTTTTTTGTTTAA
>NMUG010011179.1:0-10708 GCA_002855965.1 Monotropa hypopitys
CGAAATTTCTTTAAGGGGTATGAGATATAAGGACCCGATTTTATGTATCCCATTAAATTAAAATTTGTCGATTCAAGATTTATTCTTCGAGCCCCCTTCATATAAATGATAATAATAATGATTATATTATTATCAATAATACAAATTAGAATAATAATATTATTATTATTATTAATAATACTTAAGGAAGCAAAACCCTAAGTTACCCGTTCGGTTCCCCCCATCCCCAAATCCCGTAAATCCCAGCCCCCATTCCTGTATCCCGTAACCCCCTTTCCCCTACCCTTCTTCCTGAACAAAAACCTCCCCCACCCCCGAAATCCTATTCCTCCATGGACGTAGTAGAGAGAGGCCGAGAGAAAGTGGAGGGCGGAGGAGGATGAAGGACGATGGCACAGGAGAGCCGCAGCAAAGGAAGAGGTGGTGCGCGGGCTGGTGGTGGCGTGTGCAGCAGTGGGAGGAGGGCTAGCGGCTGGCAGTGGCTGGCGGTTTGCACGGAAAGGGAGGAGGCGACAACAGGTGGCTCGGTGCAGAGGGAGAGGGCGGCATCGGTGGATGTCTGTGCAGCGGAGATGGCGGCAGCGCACAGAGGTGGACGAGATGGTGGCTGTAGCGGCTGGAGGTGGCAGCGCAGTGGCGTGGGTTGGTGTGGCTGTTGGCGCAGCAATCTCCGGCGAGTTTGTATACGTCGTGCATGCATGGGCTGTGTTGTGGCAGAGCTACCGGAGCTTCGGCGGCAGCGGTGAGTGGTTTCTTTGTATAGTTGACTGGTGCCTGCGCAGCGGTGGTGCAGCGGTGGTGCGATGGCTCGTGGTGCGTTGTGCGACTGTAGTCGCAGTTGTTTTAGTGGTTCGCGGCAAAGGAATATTCAATATAAGTTTTTGTACATATGTCACAGTGTGTGTTTGCGAGCGTATGCTTAGCTGTACCTGGTTGTACGTACAGGGTTGACGACGGCAATATCTGTTGGATTGCGTTGCTTTGATTGGCTGTGACGAGTGTTTTCTGCTGGGTAAAATCTCTGACTCCTACTAAATGTGTGTGTGTGTGTGTATACGTAGGATTTCTATATTGTGTTGGTATTAAGCAGTGATCTTAGACCCGCTAGTTGTTGGATATTGTGTTAGAATTAAGCGGTGATCTTGGGCCTGCTAGTTGTTTGATATGACGTCGCTAGAGGTTTAAGCGTACAAATATTCGATAAATTGCCCACGTTAGTCTTGGGTCGTGTCTTAGAAAAGTTGACACCGTTGGACTATTATAGGACTTGTTTGGTTACATTATAGGTCGCGTTGTGTCCGCGTAATTATTGTATGGTCCTTGAGGTATAGATGAACACCAAAGAGTCGGTAAAATGCCCTCGATGAATATGGTAATAAAGTTGGACATCTTGGATGCGTGTACAACAAAGGTATTGTTGGACTTGGTTGTCTCCCTTGGATTTACCAAGGTGGAGTTAGTTATTGAAAAAATTTACATAAGTGGTTAAATGTAACAAATGAACATTTAATATTGAGGACGTGCTCCATGAGGGCTACTCGTACTAAATCTTGAATCTATCACTTATAAATCATTTAATGGAATTGGAACAACAACTCACTTGTTGGATTACTAGCGTTTGCTAGGAAATGTAATACAAACGAATGAACTAAAGAATGTGATTGATGGCCAACAATAATACTGGATAGTTTCTATGCGGGAATGTACTTGATTGTAGAGATTCTCGGCATAGTAAACTTGTGACGTTAATGCAGAGGTGTACTTGACTTTTAGGGACTCCCAGGATAATATTTGTAACAACGATACGGGGATTGATATGTTCTTATGCGGGAATGTACTTGAGTTTTAGGGATTCCTGGGGTGGTCGCTCCACCCAGAACATTGTGCATAATGGGGGCTACGTGAGCCCTCCCAACGGCCTTTGGGGAAGACGGATTAGGATTGGCTAGTGTGTTGACGAGCTACTAGACCAACCTTGCCCTATCAACGTTATAACGATACTTGGATAAATACGGAATGTACTTGATCTTTAGGGATTCCGGGATTTGTACCAAATTGATGAACTATAGATAAATGCAGAATGTACTTGACCTTTAGGGATTCCGGGACTTATGCTAATTAATGAACCTTGAATAAATACAAAATGTACTTGATCTTTAGGGATCCCGGGATGTATCTAGATTGATGATAAAACACATGAACAGAATATACTTGTAATGGAATTCCGGATTACACTTTAAAGTGGAACAAAGGTAAGAATGATGATCTAAATCATATTGGGATAGACTTGTAATGGAATCCCCTTGGCACTTGATAGTGTGCGATCTTTGGAACAATAAGATAACATTTTCGATCGATTGTGTGGACACCCTTCTTTGTTGTCCCTTGTGCTATGCTTACACACCTTGGTTGGATATCTTGGCGTAGTGTTGGTTTGAGATCCTTAGTAGATCCTTAGAGTTGTTGGACTTTAGTAGTAAGGTTGGTTGAGTCAAGATTTGAGGTTACTTCAGTCGGACATGGGACGTTGTACCCTTTGCACTCACTTGAGGGTACGGTTTTAGTTAGACCCACTTTGTTGGCGATATGCCTATGTTACTGTTGCCTTGAGTTAGGCTTACACTACGTACACTTTAGTTTCTGTACTGTTCTCGTACCTTGTTTGTGGACACGTAGGCACGCACCGCATGCGCATGCTTGGTAGTAGTTAGGAGTTTTCTCACTGAGCTGTTGTTTGCTCAGACCCTCTTTCTTTTCTTTTTTCTAGTCTGTGTTACAGGGCCATACGGATTTGGCGACTTGGAGTTGGAGTCAACTGGTGGGTTTTCTTGGACTCGGTTGCCTCAGCTTTGGTGGCCTCTCTTATACAGGGTAGTGTAGATACTGTGTTCCAGTTGTACTTTCCTTTACGTTATACTTCAGTTTAGTACTTTCAGTTATAGTTCCTTTACTCAGTACTTGTAGTTCTTTCTGTTCACAGTAGCAGTTGTGGTAGGCTTGTAATTATACTTCTCTTCCGCTCGACTTTGTTGTACTTCTACTGTGTACTGTTCTGTGATGTAATGAGAACTCAACTGACTGTATCTGGATGGCAAGTAGTTGTATCCCCTTTTCTTATTTACACTGTATTTCAAAAAAAATGGTTTGAAAATCTGGGGCGTGACAAACTCGTTCTTAGGCTATCGATACTTGTGGTGGAAATGATTAGGTGAATTCACCACCCTTGATTTGGGAATTCGTCCCTCGTAGGCAAATTCGGTGCCCTTGATGGAGAGTTCGACTCCTTTGATTCGTACTTGAATATATACTCAATTCACCTATATTAAACAACCAACCAAAAATCAACAAGATGTTCGTGGTCTTCAAATGTTTGTAAATCGTGCATCCCTCGTGGCACTTTGTGAGTTGGTGTATTACTCGTGACACCTCATACTTCGGTGCATTCCTCGTGCCACCTCGTGTGGCAGTGCATTCCTTGTGGCACTTCGTGAGTCGGTGCATTCCTCATGGCACCTCGTGTGTTAGTGCATTTCTCGTGGCACTTCGTGAGCAAGTCGACCCTTGGACTTGTCAAGGAGACTGTAAATCGGTCCCGGGCTTAATGGTTTTCCAAATTGGTTCTCAAATGATAGTCTGCGTTTGGGGTAAGCCGGTTCTTATTTAGTGAGACGGCCGATACTCGTGTGACTTGGTTTCAAAGTTATGTTAAGACGGGAGTCAAACAAACAAATAAAGATAGATAAATCAATTCACCAACGTGTATCTATATAGATATGTATATAGAGGAGCGGAAGGGATACATGTTATCAAATGTGGTTTGGGGAATTGTGTGGAGATAAGCTAAGTCGTGGAATTAGCTAGTCGTTGATATTTGGCTAAGCCGTGGGATTAGCTCTTGGTTTTGGTTACGGCATGTGGCTTGTGTGCGATAGTTGGTAGTAGTGCCACTAGAGATGCGTTGTGTTCTTGGGAGTGTCCTCCTTAGATAAAATGATAGTTTACCCTGTCGTCGCGGTCGTGATTAAGATCCCTAGTCCATACGGTTTGTACTAGCTTGTGTTGCTTGGTTGTGTGGATGAGGGTACTTGTTGAAGAGAAGGTTTGATGTGTGGTATGGTTAGTCTTGAAAAGATAGAAAGGCTTGGGTTCTCTTGGTATATTTAGGTAGATGAAATACTCGGCTAGATTTGTGGATCTTGACTTGGGATAGTGACTTGGTAGTGGTGTTTGAGAATGTGAAAGTGATTGCATGCTTGGAATCGTATTGTAGGGATTCACACCACTTGCACATGTCACCATAATTGCATTTACACTTGATAGGTGAATATTTGCTGAGTCTTTATGACTCACCCTTTTTCTACAGTTTTATGCAGGTTTTCTTGGTTTGGTTACTTGTAGCGGGAGTTGGCTTAGGCTTGCTCTACTTTCATTCAATGAGGATCATTCTATTGTACTTCATTTTTGTATCATTGTAATAATTTCCCTTTCCCTTTTTTACTTGTAGTTTGAGCTTCATTTCAAATGTAAAGGTTGTATATATTTCAATTCCAAGCAAGTTCATATAAAGGATTGTCTGTAATTCAATTTTCCGCATGTGTTTATGTAAACGCTTGTAAAGAGGTATGTTTTGCAATTCACGGCCCCTTGTCATGTGGTTTGATAAAATATGGTTTTGTAACTAATCATTCCTTTATTCCATTTAAAAAAATGGTTTGAAATTCCGGGGCGTGATAATAGGTATTGAGGTTGTTCACTTTTACTTTGAGGAAGTCAATCTCAGCATCCTTCTGCTAAAGTTGGAGCTCGACCGGTTGAGAGAAAAATAAAATAGGTCTAAGGAAGTGTTTTGGGCAGAGGAGGAGCCCAGAATGCTGACAGATACATAAGGCCGTGGAGGAGGAGGGGGTAGAGAGTCTCTAGAAACATGGAAGGTGTTCTTGCCACCTATCTGTAGGAATAGGCACTTATAAAACCAGACGAAAAGGAAGAAGGAAAAGAAGAGGTTGTATAGTCATCAGATTATAAGGAAGAGGTTATCCCTAGCGGAGCCACCAAATGTGGTGACATGAGCTTCTGGATATACGTCTGATCTCTAGAAGGGATGAAAACGGTCTCTTGTGCGTCTGAGGATGAAAGGAGAAGGAAGCTTTGGAAGGCGTGTGACATGCTTGGCTCCTGCAACCACAAATGTTAGAGCCTCACTGGTTGACAGTGACCTGGAAGGGCATCCAATGGCTAAGTTAGTCTGGGAAGTAGAGATAGAAAGTAAACAGACAACGTAATAGTAAGCTCAAAAAGGGATCTGTAAACAGTACATCCGGTGGGGTATTTATAGGTGTACTGACTTGGTGCGCAAGACAGGTGCATGTGGCGCGAGTGGGGTGGTCATTTTCGAGTGACGTTAGCTCTAATGATTCACAATGATTGCTATCAGGACATTGTAACTGCATGTCCATGTCATCCGAAGTATGAATGAGCCCCGAGCGGCCGGCGAGAGCCTGGCTGTCCAGTGATGGCATTGGCAGTCGTTCTTCGTGGTATAACTACTGAAGGTAGACCCTTCAGCATGTGGACAGATGCGGTGATGGTAAGATATGTCCCCCTTAGGACAAGAAAGAACATACAATGCTTCCATGTCGGCTGCCAAGTAGTGTTGAAGGTTGAAGAGACCACATGGTCGGTCTGTCTGGCCTTTCTTCGAGTATCTAGATAGTCTACTTACTACCGGAGGGACCGTGAACCGGTCAGTTCTGGCTATCCCTCAGACGTGCAAGAATAATAAGTAAGTCGGAGGGACCATGAATCCAGTCAGCTCTGGCTAATCTTCCAGGCGATCGGCTAAAAAGGAGGTCCAGATTGGCAGGACCGCTAGGTAGGAATGCCTATGGCCACCCCACCGGTGTCTGGCCCACTACACCTGCCAATTGATTTGATCCCAATCTTTATCATTGATTTCCTAAGGCTTGTCTTCTAGAGTAACCTCCAGCTCGTGTTGGATGAGAACATTCATAACCTTGCACTTCCACATACCAAAGTTATTGATGCCATCAAACTTTTCAACGTCAAAGCTCGCACTAGAGATCGCAGGACTAGACGCCCCAAACCTATAACTTGAAACAAACTTGGAGGATAAAAATGGATTATCTAGAGGTTCCGGAGTCACAGATTTGTAACGGTTATCGGGTTCTTGTACAGACATCATTCTTCAATAATCAAAGCAAACAAATTGTCAAAAGCAAACCCTAGATCAACAATCCAGAGCTCTCATACCAGTTTGTTGATCGAAAACCCCAAAAAACAAACACAAACAAATGAAATTGAATACAATAATAAATCAAAAAAATCATAGAAGGAGATTTCACTAGAACTAGAAAACAAATGTCCAAAGGGCTATACATGAGATCTCACAGAGTTTCTCTCTTTTCTCTCACATGCACCTTGTGTCATTACAACACCAAGATGTATATACAGAAATATCTCTCACACGGACTTAATTTCTTCCCAAAACCGAAAATAAACTTTCTAAGACCAAATAGAAAGTTGCTTCCGAAAACTGCTACACTACCAAAGTCACTTGAGCGAGACGCAAGTCGCTCGAACAAAATCAACGTCGCTTGAGACCAAGGAATTAGCCTTTTGCTGGAAAAAAGTCGTTCGAGCGAAAACAACCACGCTCGTCATTTTTTTTCTCCTTAACTATTGTAGAATGTCAAAAGAAGATTGGTGTTGGATTATTATAGTTTACACAAGTAACTTCAACCAATTTATCCAAACTTGTCCTTGTTTTAGTTTTATTACTAATGCATACACTGCTCAATAGAGGACAACTGCATTATTGTTTTCTGCTGTATGTATATGACAGCATACAAAATGCTAATAAAACCATAACAAGCAAATGAATAATAATGATGAAATGGGAAATCAACAACTATTTGGATAGTTTTTCTGCATTTCTTTATCTTATTTGATTATTTCTGAGAAGATGAATGAATGATTAGGAGAGTTGGTCGAATTTGGTAGTCCCTTTTTAAAGACAAAGGGAAGATGCACCTCATTTTCCAATGATTTCAGTAATATCACATTGCCTCTACTCAAATTATAAATCTAATCAGAATGATATTGAAGGAATACTCAAACTGCCTGAAGAAGAGAAAATTTCATTATTAGTTAAAAATTATCTGGCACAAAAGTCCTACAATAAATAGAATGAGAGTAAATGAAGGATTTGGAATTTTATATACTGTCATCAAAAGGAACAGCAGAAGTTATAACTGTACAAGCCTTTTGTTTTCATTTATTTAATGTGGTTTACCAAATTTGCAAGCCCAAACTAATCATGGGTACTTTACATCTGCAGAAAACCTTTTCCAAATCTTGTGCCTGATTTTGCAATTGGAATCTTTGCATGAAGTTGGGCCAAATAGGTGTTTTTACTTCAAACCCATATGAAAAAAACTTCAAAATCAATAAATAATAATAATAATGATTTTTAGATTGAAAACTGTGGAGTTTCCCTCAATTTTCTGTTTCCTCACCAAATAAAAATCTGTCTGCATGCCCCACCACTGCTGTCAAATTCAGCAATTCTCAAAACCCTTGATAAAGAAATATACAAGTCAGACAGCCTATTGCAGTTCCCATCTTCATATTCCAAAGAAAAACAGAAAGAAATAAAAAATTTGCAATTTTAAAAAAATGAAGAAGCGACAATCTTGAATCACCTCTGATTGTGACCTCTCTCTTTGAGGTTCCTCCTATTAATTTGATTCCCTACCAGGCTGCCATTTCATTTTCTCAATCTCTCTCTCTCTTTCTCACATCCCACCACCTCTCTCTGACATCCACTTCATCAAGGCCTCCTCTTCTTTTGCTGACAATCACATAGTATTTTATACAAAAACTTTGCTATCTTTGTGTACCTTCTGCCAGCATTGCCGTGCAGAAGAATATCTTCATTCCACATGGGGAGGCACTCTTGTTGTTACAAGCAGAAACTAAGGAAAGGCCTTTGGTCTCCAGAAGAAGATGAGAAACTTATAAAGCATATCACTAAGTATGGTCATGGGTGTTGGAGCTCTGTCCCTAAATTAGCAGGTATCCTTCTCAATTTGGTCATCATTTGCTTCAATATCATTCAAATGCAAGCAAAAAGGTCTTAAGAAACTGAAGTAATTTTTTTGGCTTCTTGATTATGGTATTTTTCAAGTGGAAGCAAAAGGGTAATCAAAACCAGGTTAAAATGCGTTCACTGATTTTGGTATTTTTGAAACTCAAAGCAAAAGGGTATTCAAAACTAACATTTGGTTTTTGTGAAATGCAAGCAAAAGGGTATTCAAAAAAATTGAGTTTTGGATGAGAAATTGGCAGGTTTGCAAAGGTGTGGGAAAAGTTGCAGGTTGAGGTGGATAAACTACCTGAGGCCTGATTTGAAAAGAGGCACATTCTCTCAGCAAGAAGAGAATTTGATAATTGAACTTCATGCAGTTCTAGGAAACAGGTATTTTTTCATTTCTTTTCTTTTCCTATTTGTGCTTTTAAAAATCTGTGATTCCCATTTTTAACTTTGTAAACCAGATGGTCTCAGATTGCAGCCCAATTACCGGGGCGAACCGATAATGAAATAAAGAATCTGTGGAATTCCTCCATCAAGAAGAAGCTGAGGCAGAAAGGAATTGACCCAAATACTCACAAACCACTTTCAAAAACTGGAAATGAAGAGAAAGTATCAGCAACCAGAAAAAACAATGAGAAAGTTTCAGGAGAAGAGTCCAATGAACTGAAATTCACAGAGAGGGGGAATTCGGACAAGGGAATTGTGATTCCCTCCCCACCACCACCAAGCCATGAATTCTTCCTAGACAGATTTGTATCCTCCCATGAGAGCCCCACCACCAGTTTCTCTTTCAGGCAGCTGAATTATAATAGGCCTGATATTGTTGGTCTCTCTGGAAATGGACACACAAGTCTCTTCACTCCTGATTTCAATTCCACTGCTTTCCATCCCATTTCAAGCACAATTCTCCCCACCTCAACTCGTATTAAACCTACCATTAGTATTCCTTCCAACAACCCTTTTGATATGAATGGATTCCGATTCAGTAACAATGGCAGTAAAAGCAATGCAAGCAGCAACAGTATTGATTTGCAAAGCAACAATCCGTTTTTTGAATACTTCTCGTGGGGACAGCCAGAGTGCGTGAAACCCGAGAAAGAAACTGAAATACAACAAATAGAAGGTGACCCAGATGAAATCAAGTGGTCTGAATATCTTCAAACATCATTTTTAGCCACAATTCAAAACCAAGATATGTACAGTGAGACTAAACCAGAAGCCCAACTTATAAATACTACTAGTTGGAATCAGAACCAGAATCAAGCCGCAGATGTTTATACTAAGAATTTCCAGAGACTTGCTGCCACTTACGGACAGTATTCTTAGCGTCTGCTTTGCATCCGGAAGCTCCATTTGCAGGTGAACGTTCTTGTTTTTTCTTGTTATTTGTTTTTGTAAATAGGCCTGATACAGAGTTCTCGCCTTTCAAATACCATTTATATTGTGATTCGATACAATGTTTATGCTCGCCCTTTTCTTCTTCTTTTTTTGTTTGTTTCATGGAATTACAGAATAAAAGTCTTGTTTCTATGTGTTTTCTCATCTGTTGTACGAAAATTGTAGAAATCCAACTCCAAAGCAAACCCTTGACAAGTGAATCTTCACTGTGTCAACCTTGCAGCTTGAAAAGTTTAAGCATATGGTGTGTATGAAAGAACACTTTTGTTGAAAAGTCGTACATGTTAAAAAGATTTCACTTTTGTCACAAATCACTTCCTCTGTTTTGGAAAAAACTAGCCGATTTTATAAACAAAGATAAATATGTCCCACTTTAGTTTTACATCATGTAAAAGACCTCAAAAACATGGATTAAACCGCACGACAAATACAGTGATATTCAAGCTGTTGATCAACATGCAAGCAAGTGGGATTTTCAATCTGCTAAAAGGTCACCACAGCTCTCTTGAAAGCTGATTGCTTAATTGGTGTTTTGGAATTCCACAGAAATCCTTCCTTTTTCCGAATGTGAAAAACGAGTCATACATTTTCCTTCTGAGGCTCAACTTGTACCGCATCCGGGAGGAACAGGAAAAATGGGTCCCCCCTAAGGGATACATCTTGATGCTGATACCTAAGGAAATATGAAGCAAGCCAAAATCTCATGTTTTATTGAAAGATAGGAGATTTGAAATTCTAGGAAAATTAAGGGGAAGGGAGCCTTATTTGGTCAGCTTGTGATTAAGAAGCATCTTGTCATCTGGCCATTGAACAGCTGTTCCAAATTTGGTTCTTTCTGATGTCTCCTTTTTTTCCTAGTTAAATGACTCAAATCACCTTCTCCCATGGGAAAATAGGGATAATGTTTGCCGATCAACATACCCATATTGTGTTGGAATTTAGTGGGTGTGAATGGTAGGCTGGAGAGTCCCACGGGGCAACCAGCCACCATTGGGAACCCATCCCGATTTTAGGGAGAGGGATTCCATCATCTCTGTTTTGGGGGACTATTCTCCATACACTTTTCCCTCTGATATGGTAGGCTGCCCTCTTCCAAGACCATCTGCTACTCTATTTATTCACCTGTTGTGGAGGAGTTCAAAAATCAGAGAAAAACACAGAGCAATACAACTTCCTTCCATTTTCGTTCTTGAGAGA
>NMUG010011180.1:0-10708 GCA_002855965.1 Monotropa hypopitys
CGTGGAAATCACCCGAATGTTTACCAACACAACCAATTTCCTTCCCGAACATATCAAACTCCACGTAATCTAAATAATTACCTCGGGAAGGCTCGGGGATCAATGAAATTAAAAGGGAAAAAAGAATAATCAAGGAGTGAATGAAAAAAATCCATAAATTATCTGAAATTAACGAGGAAATGATTTTAAATTTTCCAGAGTGTGACAAACTACCCTCGTTACAGAAATTTCGTCCTTGAAATTTACATGCACTAAGATGGATGACGGGGACAAGCTCGCAACAATTTCAATGTGAATTATTTCAAACAAAAAATTTGGAGGATTTAAAGGAAACTAGCAAGTTTTATGAAGTGTAGGTGCTTTTGGAGTAATTAGAGCATGACATTGTTGTAAATTGGAGTTTTGGAGGAGGGGTAATGTGGTAAATGAACCTTAAAATCTAATTTAGGGATTTTTAGTTAACCTAATCTTCATTAGGGAGAGATAATTATACTTGTGGAGGCTAAGGAGAGGGAGAGGCTTGTAGAGAGATAAAGAGGAGTATGATCATGGAAGACTTGGAGTTCTAGAGAATTATTCCTCTCCTCAATCAACAATCAAGTAAGTAATATGCTCCTTAAATTTCGTAGTCAATCTGTAAAAACAAAGCCAAGATCTAAGTTTTTGTATAATTTTCGGATTTACGTGTTCTGGAGTTTAAGCCATTGATTGAGAAATCTAGGGATGTTTAGAGACCACAAAAATGAAGTATGTTGGCCCTATAATGATGGAGGAGGCATAGGAATATAAGGTTTTACGATTTTGAGAGTTTGGATTGAGTTTAGAGGGATTTGGAGAAGATAGGTTCGTCAAAAATTGCCATTGAAATACATTCTGCTCAGGAACCGGTATGAAGACCACTATACCGGCTGGTATGCCGGTGCCCTACCGGTGTTCACAAAATTTGATCCGTAGGCTCATCCCTTTGTTAGATAGCAAAATTGGCCTAAACGGCATGCTGGACAATATACCGGATTTGGTCCAAATTGGGCAGTAGGTTATGCCTTTACGAAAGTTAGAAAAATTACTCTAACCGGCATGCCAGGCAGTATACCGGCACCATATTGGTGTCATACCGGTCAATCCAAATTGTGAGAAATTGTTGAGGATTGTTTTGGGGTCTTGAGGTAAACACCCTTAGGCTTATGATGGCCATGTTTGGAGGATCTTAGAGAACCTTGGGAGTGTTTGGAGATTTATTTGGAGTGGGGCATTCATGCCTTAACCTTTAAAGGTTTAGACTTAGTTTTGGAGGTCATTAGTATTTGAGTTTGACCTCGGGGAACCTTGAGGGTTGTTTAAGTACATTGTTAACATTTGGTCTCCTTTTATATAATTCATTGTATATGTGGGTTTTAATCCACTTAAATCTATGTCAGGTGATCGTCTGCTCTTCCAAGGCTTGTGGAGGAGGTTGTTTGGCTCTTCGTTGGTACCAGGTGAGTTTGTGTTAGATATGAATTTCATTTACTCATATGCGAATAATTTACATGTTTAAGTAAGACTACTTGAATCAAATGGATTGGTTCATAATTATAAAAAGAATGATGAAGCAAGTTAAGAAACTTCAACGGTTAATGTACCTAGTTGTACAACATATATAAAAGATACTTAGGACCCCTTAGTTGGTCACTTGAATCTCTAAGTATGATAAGTACTCTAATACTTTGGGAGTTGGCAGATAATATGAATAAATGTAATGAATGACGTACATAAAATAAACTAAGAAAAGAATAATCAGAGTAGCATAGTGAAAGCGTGATAGACCCATGTAGGGTTACTTAATGACTATGACACTTATGTGTGTATATAATACGCTACTTGTTGGTTGATGGTTAGAAGTGTGTGGCCTTATTGGGCCTTGTTGATTAAATAAGAAGTACAGAGTATGACTGCTTATGTGTGAGTCCATGTAAAAAGGGAATTATTGTCCCTAGATATGTATTTATATAATACATGGCACTTGTGTGTGTGCCAAGGTGGCTAGTGTGAGCAGAATAAGTGTTTACTTATAAGGTGGTCAGAGGCTAGGAGTTAAGCCTAAGGTGGCCAGTGTTGGCAGAAAACATTAATGAACATCAAATATAGCCAGGTGGGCTAGCCTTCTGGCAATTGGAGATTTTGTGTTCCACATGTGGTAGATGTTGATGAACGATGATTTTAGCCAGGTGGGCTAGCCTTCGGGCAGGAGTAAAATCATATTATATTATTGGGTGTGTGTATTCACCCTAGATTTATAAGTGGAGTAAATCATATAATATTATTGGGTGTGTGTGTGTTCACCCTAGAGATTATAAGTGGAGTAAATCATATTATATTACAGTGTGTGTGTGTGTGTGTGTTCACCCTAGAGTTATAAGTACATCTATTCCTTATAGGAATGTAAGCGGATGGAATTGTGAATGAACTCATATGGATTCATACGTATTATACGTTGGTTGGTATAGAGTGGAAGTATATTGTGGATAGATGATTATCGGTAGTAATAATCATTGTTTTGTACACATAAAAATAGTAGTATTTGCTAGAAGTACATATCTTGGAAAAGAAATGAATAGTTCATTGAAGATGGCATTTGAAGTAAAATATCCTATGTGAATCCTTAGACGTTAATGACTAGTTGGAGAGGGCTTTTCACACCCTTCGTACGTTGACTATTGCTTGGACACACTTACGTGGTAGACGTTGAGTATGATGTACAGTTCCTTGGAATTGTCCCCTTCCTTGGGCATAGACTTACAATAATAAGAATGAATGATCATTTTAGTGGTCATTGAATTGAGAAAATGGAATCATATGAAAGAAATAAAGATAAAAGAATGTAAGACTTGGAAGAAATATGAATGGAAAGAAATATGAATTTAATGCTTATGTTAGCTTACTTTATGTTGTTAATTCAAGTAATGTCAGTATGTTAATTCATATCTTGTTAGTTATATGTTTAGATGTCATATCTAACAAACTCTGGATTTTCTTGCTTGTGTCTTTCTTTTCTTTCTTTTCTTGTGGCTTGGAAATCCAAGACTTGGAGGCTTGAGGATCGGGTCCACTACAGTCAGGCTTGGAGCAGTGTTAGTCCTTTTAGAGGGCTTGACAGTTTTAGCAGGTGGTTGTGTTGGCTAGTTTTATAGCCCTTTTGTTATTGTTAGTTGTGTAGCCTGATAGGCTTACTCAATTGTAGCAGTTTCTTACTTTTCAGCCGGTGTTGCCTTGTTCTTGTCGTTGCTAGTAGATGTAGAATTATTCTATTTTGGGATTTGTGAGATGCAGTCTTCCACTATACTAGAATCTTTATGTTGATGTCTTATTGTGAGGTGATGTTTTATCTTATAGTTTATAAGGCTTTTTATTAATTTTATCTTAAGGTGAAGGTATCTTTTGAGGTTTTAAATTATCATGACTTGGGTTTTATCTGGAGGTGTTCTTCGTAACGTTATTCATCCAATAATTGTTTAAAATTAAATGATTATTGGGATGGGTCGTTACAGCTTGGTATCAGAGCTTAGGTTGTGAGATTCTAGAATTGAGTGTTGAGAAGTGTTGGATTTGAGGTTGTAAATCTTATAATTGGGCAATGATTGGAGTAGTATTTTTCTTTAAGGTGGTTGTCATTATAAGAATGTGTTGATTGTGGTAATAGATAGTAGTGGACCCTAGGATGGTTAAGTGTTTGAGGTTTGTGTTTAGCAGAGTTGATGACTTGAGGTCATAGAATTTTGTATGTCTTGGAGGTGTAATGAGTCAAGCTTTGGTCTTGTCGTCGCTAACGCTTATTTTGCTAATAGTTGTATTGATTTTATTATTGATATAAATTGTTATAGCAGGTTTGCTAGTATGGATCAGAATCATCCTGTAGGCGCATCTCCTAATGCGTCGAGTTTTGGTGAGGGAAATTACCCAACTTTTGAGGATATGAATCAGTTAATGGCAGTGGTGGCTCAGTTAGCAGAGAATTAGTTAGAATTTTAGCAGTGGCGTATGGCTCAGTCAGTTGGTAGAGATCCAGGTATGGATTTAATAGAAAAATTTCGGAAGCTATATTCTATAGAGTTTGAGGGTTCCATAGTGCCTTGTAAGGCCGAGCATTGGTTAAAAGAAATTGGCAGAGTTTTTGAGGTTATGAGAGCCTCAGATGAAGAAAAAGTAAGGTTGGCAACATTTAGTTTAAAGGGCGAGGCCTTGTATTGGTGGGAGGCCATGGAGCGTTAGTTATCGACTCGCTTGTCGGGAGTGCTTCCTGTGGTACCTAGGGCGATCACTTGGGAGATGTTTGTGAAAAGTTTCAATGAACACTATTGTTCGAAAAGTTATAAGATGGAGCATGAGATAGCATTTACCTACTTGAGGCAGGATGAGATGAGTGTGGCAGAATATGAGATGAAATTTGCAGCTTTATCTAGATATGCGATGAAGTTGGTGGATACAGATGAGAAAAAGTGTATGAGGTTTAGAAATGGTTTGGAACCCAAGATTATATCTAAGTTGATTTCCTTTAGAGAGAGAGGTTATGCTGATTTAGTGGACATGGCTAGAAGGATTGAGAAGGATAATATCAAAATGGTTGAGTATTGGCATAGTCAAAAAAGGAGTAGGATGGAGTTTTCTCGTTTCAAACAATTGGGTGTTGTTAGTATGGATCATAAGAATGAGGGCATCTCGATGGAAATTTCTAAGGGAAAAAATGATCGGTGTGATGATAAGGAATTGGGTTGAAATGTGAGATCACAGATTTGTGCAAACGATTTTGATTCTTCTAAGAGGTGTTTCAGTTGTGGGGCTTTGGGGCATAGAATGAGAGAGTGTATTGATAAGGGCCAAGGTTTCAAATATTTTCGATGTAACAAATTTGGGCATAAGGCAATTCAGTGTCCGCGAAATCAGAATGAGTTGCGAATGGCATCGGTGAATCAAATGGTAGATAAGTATCCTGTGGGCAAGGGGAATGTGGTGTGCTTTGAGTGTAAGGAAGTTGGTCATATAAAGTCTAAGTGTCCTAAATAGTCAGTAATGGTTAAGGAAGCAGTGGGTGGTATTTTATCCAAGAGCAAGAAGGGAAAGAGTGTCGCAGAGGCTCCAGGGATGCGGGTTACTTCAACCTCACGTGGAGTGCATGACATACCATAGATGTGGCAGGTATCTTGTTATATTTTATTTATTTTTTATTGCTTATAGATTTATAAGTGATAAATAGATCTTGAGTATGTTAAATCGTATGAAATCATGCAATGCAATGTATTTGAAAACATTTTCTTATTGAAGAGCTTGAACCAAAATTTTGTATCAAAGATCCTTATGTGTAGAGGTGAAACAAGAAAGTCTTATGTAGAAAACTAACGGAAGAGAACCTTGATAGAACGAATTCTTGTGTGGCTTGCCGTATTGAGAGCATAACGTCCCTTCAATTTAGAGGTCTTGGGAAATTGAATTGGACTACATGATTTTCTTTGGAATGTCGGAATCGAGAGTTAGAGTAGTATTCTAGAAATGCATAGTAGTGTTATACTTATGAGTACTTGGCTATTGGAATGTGCTTTGTTAGAGGATGTGTTACGTATATCAATTTCGAAGACGAAATTTCTTAAGTAGGGGAGAGTTATCACACCCGTCCCACTTTAATGATTTTATTTAATTATTTCGATTAATGATTTAATTGTTATAAGGTTAACAATTAGAATTGGCAAAAATATATTAAGGAAGGGGATATATGTGCGTAATTAAGTACTAGATGATTAATTAGCAAGTTTTGTGAAGTGTAGGTGCTTTAGAGTAATTAGAGCATGGCATTGTTGTAAATTGGAGTTTTGGAGGAGGGGTAATGTGGTAAATGAACCTTAAAATCTGATTTAGGGGTTCTTAGTTAACCTAATCTTCATTAGAGAGAGATAATTATACTTGTAGAGGCTAAGGAGAGGGAGAGGCTTGTAGAGAGAGAAGGAGGAGGAGGATTATGGAAGGCTTGGAGTTCTAGAGAGTTATTTCTCTTCTCAATCAACTATCAAGTAAGTAATATGCTCCTTAAATTTCGTAGTCAAATCTGTAGAAACAAAGCCAAGATCTAGGTTTTTGTATAATTTTCGGATTTAGGTGTTCTTGGAGTTTAAACCCTTGATTGAGAAATCTAGGGATGTTTAGAGACCACAAAAATAAAGTATGTTGGCCCTATAATGATGGGGGAGACTTAGGAATATAAGGTTTTACGATTTTGAGAGTATGGACTGAGTTTAGAGGGATTTGGAGAAGATAGGTTCGTCAAAAATTGCCATTGAAATACATTCTGCTTAGGAACCGGTATGAAGACCGGCATACCGGTGCCCTGCCGGTGTTCACAAAATTTGATCCATAGGCTCATCCCTTTGTTAGAGAGCAAAATTGGCCTAACCGGCATGCCGGGCGGTATACCAGGCGATATACCGGATTTGGTCCAAATTGGGCAGTAGGTTATGCCTTTACGAAAGTTAGAAAAATTACTCTAACCGACATGTCAGCTGGCATGTCGGGTGGTATAATGACACCATACCGGTGACATACCGGTCAGCCCAAATTGTGAGAAATTGTTGAGGATTGTTTTGGGGTCTTGAGGTAAACACCCTTAGGCTTATGCTGGCCATGTTTGGAGGATCTTAGAGAACCTTGGGAGTGTTTGGAGATTTATTTGGAGTGAGGCATTCATGCCTTAACCTTTAAAGGTTTAGACTTAGTTTTGGAGGTCATTAGTGTTTGAGTTTGACCTTGGGGAACCTTGAGGGTTGTTTAAGTACATTGTTAACATTTGGTCTCCTTTTAAATAATTCATTGTATATGTGGGTTTTAATCCACTTAAATCTATGTTAGGTGATCGTCTACTCTTCCAAGGCTTGTGGAGGAGGTTGTTTGGCTCTTCGTTGGTACCAGGTGAGTTTATGTTAGATATGAATTTCATTTACTCATATGCGAATAATTTACATGTTTAAGTAAGACTACTTGAATCAAATGGATTAGTTCATAATTATAAAAAGGATGATGAAGCAAGTTAAGAAACTTGAACGGTTAATGTACCTAGTTGTACAACGTATATAGAAGATACGTAGGACCCCTTAGTTGGTCACTTAAATCTCTAAGTATGATAAGTACTCTAATACTGTGGGAGTTGGCATATAATATGAATAAATATAATGAATGACGTGCATGAAATAAACTAAGAAAAGAATAATCAAAGTAGCGTAGTGAAAGCGTGATAGATCCATGTAGGGTTACTTAATGACTATGACACTTATGTATGTATGTAATACGCTACTTGTTGGTTGATGGTTAGAAGTGTGTGGCCTTATTAGGCCTTTTTAATTAAATAAGAAGTACGGAGTAAGGACTGCTTGTGTGTGAGTCCATGTGAAAAGGGTGGTATTGTCCCTAGATATATATTTATATAATACATGGCACTTGTGTGTGTGCCAAGGTGGCCAGTGTGGGCAGAATAAGTATTTGCTTATAAGGTGGCCAGTGTTGGCAGTTTGGCATGTATTGCTAAAAGGCTTGTGTATAGCCTAAGGTGGCTAGTGTTGGCAGTTCGGTTTTTTTTCCAAGAGGCTAGGAGTTAAGCCTAAGGTGGCCAGCGTTGGCAGAAAACATTAATGAACATCAAATATAGCCAGGTGAGCTAGCCTTCGAGCAAGTGGAGATTTTGTGTTCCACATGTGGTGGATGTTGATGAACGGTGATTTTAGCTGGGTGGGCTAGCCTTCGGGCAGGAGTAAAATCATATTATATTATTGGATGTGTGTATTCACCCTAGATTTATAAGTGGAGTAAATCATATTATATTATTGGGTGTGTGTGTGTGTGTATTCACCCTAGAGATTATAAGTGGAGTAAATCATATTATATTACAGTGTGTGTGTGTGTGTGTGTGTGTTCACCCTAGAGTTATAAGTACATCTATTCCTTATAGGAATGTAAACGGTTTGAATTGTGAATGAACTCATATGGATTCATACGTATTATACATTGGTTGGTATAGAGTGGAGGTATATTGCGGATAGATGATTATCGGTAGTAATAATCATTGTTTTGTACACATAAAAATAGTAGTATTTGCTAAAAGTACATATCTTGGAAAAGAAATGAATAGTTCATTGAAGATGGCATTTGAGGTAAAATATCATATGTGAATCCTTAGACGTTAATGACTAGTTGTAGAGGGCTTTTCACACCCTTCGTACGTTGACTATTGCTTGGACACACTTACGTAGTAGACGTTGAGTAGGATGTACAGTCCCTTGGAATTATCCCCCTCCTTGGGCATAGACTTACAATAATAAGAATGAATGATCATTTTAGTGGTCATTGAATTAAGAAAATGGAATCATATGAAAGAAATAAAGATAAAAGAATGTAAGACTTGGAAGAAATACGAATGGGAAGAAATATGAATTTAATGCTTATGTTAGCTTACTTTATGTTGTTAATTCAAGTTATGCCATTATGTTAATTCATATCTTGTTAGTCGTATGTTTAGATGTCATATCTAATAAACTCTGGATTTTCTTGCTTGTGTCTTTCTTTTCTTTCTTTTCTTTTGGCTTGGAAATCCAGGACTTGGAGGCTTGAGGATCGGGTCCACTACAGTCAGGCTTGGAGCAGTGTTAGTTCTTTTAGAGGGCTTGGCAGTTTTAGCAGGTGGTTGTGTTGGCTAGTTTTATAGCCCTTTTGTTATTGTTAGTTGTGTAGCCTGTTAGGCCTACTCAGTTGTAGCAGTTGCTTACTTTTCAGCCGGTGTTGCCTTGTTCTTGTCGTTGCTAGTAGATGTAGAATTATTCTATTTTAGGATTTGTGAGATGTAGTCTTACGCTGTATTAGAAGCTTTATGTTGATGTCTTATTGTGAGGTGATGTTTTATCTTGAAGTTTATAAGTCCTTTTATTAATTTTATCTTAAGGTGAAGGTATCTTTTGAGGTTTTAAATTATCAAGACTTGGGTTTTATCTGGAGGTATTCTTCGTAACATTATTCGTCCAATAATTGTTTAAAATTAAATGATTATTGGGAAGGTTCGTTACATGTACATTCACCAACAATCCCGCTGAATCACTTTGCACCAGTTCCTGCACCGGTGCATAGGTATCAACTTTCGGGAGACTGATTTCTTTTACCGAGAATGCAAGAAGAATATGCCATATTTCCAGAAGAACAACTACCAGCTACCGGGAGACCAAAAAGCGTTTCATGCCAAATACAGCAGAACCACTTTGCACCGGTGCTTGCACCGATGCAACCTTTTCCCAGAATCAGTGAGAATAAGTTTGCACCAGTGCAGAAAACCCTTGCACCGGTGCACAGCAGTCAAATCGCAAATTTAATGCTGTCATTTCCAAGAAAGTGTGTGAAGTTCTTAGTAGGTTTATATACTTAATATCCGACTTTTGGGATATCATAGAACGTTTTAGGGTTATTTTGGAGGTTGTTTTCTCTCTGTAGAGCTACCATACTGTCACGCCCCATCCCTGATAACTGTAAAGCCAACTATTAAGAGATGACACATGGCAAAGCATCTAATAAACTCAAACCACTACACGACAAACTGAAATAAAATAAAATACTCAACCGATCTGGTTATAAATCTCAGATGATACATCGACTCAAAGATAAATAAAATACAACTCTAGCTCTTGGCCGATACAACTCAACTGAACAACATAACTCTGAACAACTACAATAACATGGGCTCAAGGCTAAAACAACACTAATACAACTCGATAAATAAAACAGACTCGGAGTGAGAGCTAAAAAATCTCTCAAAGGTAAAGAGTAAAAAGACTCACAACTCCACTACAATGCTAACAACCAACTGCTGGACCGGACTGTGGACTCTAGCTCCAATCACCTAAAAAGAAAAACACAAGCGTGTATCAGCAACGACGGCTGGTGAATACTAAAATGAAAAGCATAAAGAAAAGAAGTCAAAATAACTAAGGATCACCATCTCTTTTAAAATCACACTCACACACCCTTTTCCAAAATCATATTCTTTTATGAAATCACCCTTTCTCTACTCACACAACACATCTCTTATATATAATATATATATATATATAACTCAAATCACCTTTTTCTCTTTTACTCAACACAAAACATCATTTTATCTCTTATACTCAACACCAAAACACCCATTTAGATTTCTTTGATAATCACCATTAATTTTACCAACTCGTGAAATCACCAACTCTAGTAATAGATCATATATAGATCTAACACCACACCACACCATACCACACCTTATATACTCGTACAATAATAGCTGAGAGTCATTAATGTCTGGTGACTAACCGTTAAAGTCAGATCTGATACCCTAGGTACATTCTCGGATAAGCAACAAGTAATGATCCAGGGGCCACTACACCAGCCCCAGTGGTAAGGACTTGTACCCACCAGGTACAATATATATATAATAATATCACCATCTCGATTGCACCACCTGTGCATTGCACCACCTGTGCATACTGATCCATAGACCCACCTGATCTATAGCAAGGCTATTGAAGCACTCCAAAATATATTTTTATAATATATAATACCTTTCTTTTATTTACACCAAAATACACCCATTTTACTCACACCAAATTCAACACTATTTTCTTATTTAGAAAATATCACCACATATACTCAACACCAAATTTCTTATTAGAAATAATCATTT
>NMUG010011181.1:0-10707 GCA_002855965.1 Monotropa hypopitys
TTATCATAAATGTTATGTGTTGGTGGGTGGTGAGTCCTTGATAATTGATCTTGTACCTTTAGCTATGGTGGAGCTTGATGTGATTTTGGGTATGCATTTCTTATATACGTATTTTGCGGTGATCGATTGTTTCTGAAAAGATATTTTTTTAGAATCCTGGGGAAGACAGGATTGAAATTTTGTGGTGATAAGATGGAGTACCCTAGCTGTGTGATTTCTTCCATGAGAGCTTTTTCCATAATAAGGAAAAGGGGTGAGAGGCATTTGACATATGTCATTGATATCGAAGGGAGTGAGAATAATCCTGAGGATAACCCAGTGGTGAGAGAGTTTTTTTTGATGTTTTTCTAAAGAAGTTATCGAGGGTGATACCAGATAGGGAGATCGAGTTTGCCATTGAGTTGTTATTGGGAACTAGTACTATATCTATTGCACCATATGGGATGGCACCTGCAGAGTCGTATGAGTTGAAAGTTCAATTGAGGGAATTGATAGAAAAGGGTTTCATTAGACCTAATGTTTCACCGTAGAGAGAACTTGTGTTATTTGTAAACAAGAAAGATGTGTCTATAAGAATGTGCATTGATCATTGGTAGTTGAATAAGGTCACTGTATGGAATAAGTATCCATTACCTAGAATTGATAATTCATTTGATTAGTTGCAAAGGGTTATAGTCTTTTCCAAAATTGATTTGAGGTCGGGTTATCACTAGTTGAGGGTGAGAGAGTGTGATGTGTCTAAAACTGCTTTTAGAATGAAATATGGTCACTATGAATTTTTGGTTATGCCTTTTGGGTTAACAAACACACTAGTTTTTTTATGAACTTGATGAATAAGTTCTTTCAGACTTATTTGGATTCTTTTGTGAATGTATTTATCGATAATATCTTAGTGTATTCTTGATCGAAGGAGGAGCGTGAGCAACACTTGAGGTTAGTCTTGCATAAGTTGAGAGAAAAGCAATTGTACGTAAAGTTTATAAAGTGTGAATTTTGGTTGGATTTGGTAGTATTTCAGAGCCATGTCATCTCTAGTGAGGGTATTTGTGTGGATCCTAAGAAGATTGAGGTAGTTGTGAATTGTGAAAGACCAACTAATGTTTTTGAGATTTGAAGTTTCTTGGTTTTAGTGGGTTATTATCGGAGGTTCATTGAGGGATTTTCGTCTATAGCCTTGCCTATGACAAGGTTGATTAAAAAGGGGCGAGGTTCAAATGGTTAGAGAATTGTGACAATAGTTTCCTTGAGTTAAAGAAGAGGTTGGTATCTGCTCCTGTGTTTACGATTGCCGAGAGTATTGATTACTTAGTGATTTATAGTCTTCAGGGCTTGGGTTGTGTGTTAATGTAGAGGGAAAAGGTGATTGCGTATGCATCTGAGTAATTGAAAAACCATGAAAATAATTACCATACGCATGACCTTGAGTTAGCAGTAGTGGTATTTGCATTGAAATTTTTAGAGACATTACCTTTATGGGGTCACTTGTGAGATCTACATGGACCATCAGAGTTTGAAGTATTTGTTTACACAGAAAGATTTAAACTTGGGGCAACATAAGTGGATGGAGTTAATTAAGGATTATGATTGTAATATTCATTATCATCTGAGAAAGGATAATATGGTAGACAGTGCTTTGAGTAGGAAGTCAATTGCAACTTGTCTTGTTTGGTTTGTGCAAGGGTCAAAAAAATTAGAATTGAGGAATGCAGGTGTCGAGTTGTCCTTGGGTAAGAATGAGGCCTTGTTGGCTAGACTCGATGTGACACTGATATTCATTGATCGAATCAAAAAGGTCAAAGTCAGGATATTCATCTACTGAATGTGAGGCAACAAGTGCCTTTGGGTGAGGTGTCTGATTTTAGTATTTGGGATGATGGGATGTTAATGTTTGGGGCTCACATATATGTGCCTAGTGATGTTAGTTTAAAAAGGGAAATTTTAGATGAGGCTCATAGTTCAGCATATTCTATGCATCCGAGTGGTAGAAAATTGTATCGTGATTTGCGTGAGTGCTATTTATAGCATGGGATGAGACATAAGATAGCAAAAATTGTGGCTAGATGTATAACATGTTAGAAAGTTAAGATTGAGCATCAAAGACCTAAAGGGTTATTATACAACTTGCTGATACTTGAGTGGAAGTTGGAACATATATCTATGGACTTTGTGGTGGGTTTGTCTAGGTCGAAGGGTAATTTTGATTCCATTTGGGTTATAATGGATTAGTTGAATAAGTCCGCCCATTTTCTGCCTGCGAGAACTACTTATAATATAGATCGGTATGCTAAATTGTATGTTGATGAAATTGTGCTATTGCACGATATGCCTATGCCTATTATGAGTGATCATGATCCTAATTTTACATTGAGATTTTGGGTGAGTTTGCAGAAAGCCTTAGGAACATCATTGAGGTTTAGTACTCTTTTAACCCATAGACATGTGAGCAATCAAAGAGAACTATTCAGACATTGGATGATATATTGAGGTCATGTGTTAGACTTCTGTGGAAGTTAGGATGACTATTTGCCTTTAATTGATTTTTCTTACAATAATAGCTATCAGAGTAGCATTGGGATGGATCCTTTTGAGGCCTTGTATGGTCATAGGTGTACAACTCCTATTTGTTAGAGTGATGTTGGAGAGAGACGAATTATGGGGCTGAAATTGGTTCAAATAACCACATAGTGTGTTAGACTCATTCAGGAAAGATTGAGAGTGGATCAGAGCCATTAGAAAAGTTATATAGATAATAAATGACGTGAATTGGAGTTTGGGGTTGGAGACCTTGTGTTTTTACGAGTATCTTTGTAGAAGGGAGTTATCCATTTTAAGTAAAAAGGGAAGTTGGCACCGAGATATATTGGGCTCTATGAAATTATAGAGAGAGTGGGACTAACGGTATATAGGTTGGCTTTACCAGTGGAGTTGGCTCATTTGCACAATGTGTTTCATGTTTCGATGCCCTGTAAGTACATGAGTGATTCATCTCATATCTTGGAGTTTGAACCATTAGAGTTTCATGAGGATTTTTCCTATGAAGAAAAACCAATTGAGATCTTGGACCACAAAGAGCACGTTCTACATTTGAAGATGGTGCCATGGGTGAACGTCTTGTGGCGGAATCATGACATTGAGGAAGCTATATGGGAAGGGGAGCATACAGAAAGAATATTCACACTTGTTCTTGGGTAACCTCTGATTTTGAAGAAGAAATCTCCTAAGAGGGATGCGTTGTAATACTCATTCTATTTAATTTTTATTAAATAAATAAGTTAAGGATGTGTATGTGTAATTCTTTAATTTAAAGGTTGCATGAATAATGGTGTAAGCGTGGTGTGAGTTAAGGTATGAGTTGAAAATGTGTAAAAATATTAATTGAATAAAATAAGAAGGGTTGTGTGATACATAACATGATTATGTCACACATAAATTACTTTTATCCATATGTGTAATTGAGGTTTGAAGGTGAGTGGTTTGATGATACAAGTCTTGTGGTGGCGTGTCCTCGTACAATGATTCTTGAGGTTAATAAGGTGGAGTTTGAGGACGTATGAAAAATAAGGTTTGTGTTTGAGTTCCATAAGAGGCTCGAGAATATGGTGGGATGATGTTCTGGTGTTTTAAGGTGTTGGGGATGGTGGAAATATCCTTAGGAATGAGTCTTGAGTGAGAGAAAGTAAACAAATAGCAAATATTTCGCAAAGTCCATAGAGATACAAAGTTTGGAGCAGTTTCGGAGCACCCCCAGGGTGCAAGCCTTTCAAAATAATCATGGAATAGAGCCTTGCACACCTCTGGTGAGGCTTGGGAGTGTCAATACGTAGGGGCATGCCCAGAGTGCGCGTGCGTGCTCGGAGGCATGCGGAAGCAGTCAACTGTACGAAAACTTAAGGACATTTTTGGATTTAAGGCCTAGGTTTTAATACTTCTAAAACATAACTAGGGTTTCTAAAACGTATTAGTCTTCTAACCTAGGGTTTCTAAGGTGAGATGGAGGTAGAGAGAGAAGGTTCGATTCATAAAGTTTTAAAGGCGTGGGTAGACGTCAAAGTTGTGTTCGATGATCGAGTGGTATATAACATCTTCAGCCATGGTAAGATACATTATCTTTAATGGATGTCTTTCAGTTTCTTTCTAGGGTTTTATGTTATGGATCCTAGAGTGGTGTAATTATGGGTTCCACATCGAGTGTTGGTTAGTTGTGGGGTTAGGTTTGCATAGGATTTGCATAACCGGTGGCATCCATGATTATGCAATGGAAAACATGATAATCAATCAAATAAAGGTGTGTATGTGTGTGTGATTGATTGATCATATGATCATGATGTGTGGGTAAGTGGCCATGATACCATATAAATAGGGTATTTCATTGAATAAAATCTAATGAATGAGTGGATTCAAGAACGATGTATGATATGGGTTAAACGGTGATTCATGATCCATTATTCATGTTTTCGATTTATTATTCAATATATTGCTATTGTGGACTAATCTTTCAAATGTGTTGTAGGGACTGAAAAGGTGGATCGAGGAGTACCCAATCCCTAAAGCAGTACTGTCCTCGTAAGAGGCTTCGTTGAGTGTTTGAGATATTGTATTTCATTTAGTACAATGTAATTTATCTATTGTATAAAAGTGGCCTTAGGGCAAATTTAAAGGTGTCCTTCAATCAAAATTAAAGGTGGGAAAATTACCGTGTGGTGAGGGGGATGCCCTAATATCAAAAAATTAAATATGGGCTTCAGCCAAATTAAATGCAGTCTTCAGCCAAATTAAAAGTGGGATTCGGCCAAAATGATTTTAGTAACTTTTAACTTTACATCGAAACTCTAAATACTATATCTTATATACTCTGGTTTTCTTTTTGGAATCCAGGTAGCAGGTGGGAGACCTGCATCTTATATATGTATTTATTTTAAGATAATAAATAATTATTAAGAGAGTTAAAAATAATTAAGAGAAATTTAAGACTTAATTGGGGTTAAATTAAATAAATAAGAGAGAGCTTTAATTGTTTAGTAAATAAGCAAAAGGCATTATTTACAATTGAGAAGGAAGTTAGGGGTATAAGTGTAATTGGAAAGAGTTTATGCAAAATCAATTACGTGTATCAAAACCCAGCCTAAATTCAAATACGTGTAAAAATTGAGACAAAAACCAAATCCAAATCTAGTCGAAACCAAATTAGTGGGGAGAGAGAGGAAACAACAAACCCAACTGAAATTCAACTGAGAGGGAGAGAGAGCACAGTGGGAGACGAGAGGAGCAGCGATGGGGGCGTGTGGTGGATCGTGACTGTGCGGGCTATAAGGTATGTGCTCGATATGTGTATGTGTGTTATGGGCGTGTGCGTTTGGGTGAGTGTGATTGGGTGTGTGTGTGTGATGGTGTGTGTGTCTGTGTGTTTGTCATGTCTATGTGTATTGTGTGTCTGTGTGATGTGTTGTGTGTGTCTGTGTGCGGTGCTAGTATTGTGTGGTTGTGTGTCGGCTAAATTTATGACTATATGTGTGGGTTGTCTGTGTATGTGCAATTGTGTGTGTGCTTAGCTGTGTTTGGTATTGTGTGTGCAGTGGCTGTGTGGTGTGGGTTTGGTGGCTGTATGATGGAGGGTTGGTTGTTCGATGGTGGCTGGAGAAATACCAACAAATCGAGGTAATTTCAGTCCCAAACTCGTGTAATAAATTCATAATCATCTTAGAGGTATTTTATGGTTATTTAGGAGTTGTATAATCGAAGGTGGAACTATGAATTGAAGTTGGAATGATTTGGGGCAGAGGCTCTGGTTACTGGTAACCTAAATGGTGCAGTTATCGGTAATCGGTTAGTTGGGATTTAGAGTAAGCGTGTTGGTTATCGATAATGCAACCAGACTGGTTACCGGTAATGCAACCAAGCCGGTTATCGGTAACACAATGTTCGGCAACTTCTGAGTTATGATCAATGGAGTTTTAAGGAGGATTTTAATGGGAAAGTAAAGAAAATAAAAGACATATATTTAAAAATACTTGATTAAATAATTATGGGGGTAGAGTTAAGGAATAATAATATTTAAGAAAAAAATAAAGGGGAAATTAATTACAAGGGAAGTTATGGAAATGTAGAGAGTATATGCATGCATGTTAGAGTTGTTTTCGAAATCGGTATTCTTATATAGCCGTTTTGGGTATTTGCTAGGGTTGGAGAGGTCATCGTCATCCATGGCACCGCACAAGGACAAGCTGGTTGAGTAGGCTACTTTATTAGCCAAATGAGCACTTGGGACCCTATAAATACGAGTAAATATTTTTAGATTAATATATCTCGGAATAGGACGTGACATTAGCCCTTTTCCTTATATGTTCTGCCAAACGCATTTGCCCCATGCACTTCGGCACACATCACGTGCGATCCAACTGCCATTCATAACGTGTGCCCAACATAAAAAGTGGTGAGGAAGTGGTGAGGGTGCCCTGTGCACACGATCATGTTTTCGACAGAGCTCCCAATGTGTGCTTTCTCCGTAATCGATTATAGTGTTGTCGGTCGACCAATGACCTGTCTACAGCTCATGCCGAAGGACCGTGCTGTCAACTTTGACTAAAATGCCGACCTCTGGGACCAATGAAGATCAGATAGGAGCAGACCGAGATGACATGTCGTCTTCCATCCAGACAAGGGCAAGCCCATTGTGCATATGGCCCAATAGGTGCACCTGCTTCGTAGTCTGTCGCCGACCCAATACCAGGTCGGATAGCCATCGGGGGCTCACTCCTGCCTGAGCCTAATTCATATTTGCTTTTTCATCTGACCGAAAGTCGGTCCAATGCTGTCAGCCCAACAGCAGACCGTTCAACCCCCTACACTCATCACAGATCACTAACCATTTCATCGATAATAAGCCCAAACCATCACGGTGGTGAATTAGTTTATACTCAAATTCAGTGCTTCCCATTGGCATCAAAAAGCCATGTTAGACCAAACAACACAAGCCTAAGCTAAATAAAAGTGAAATAAGCATTTCCAATCTTTTCTAAATACATAAACTTGACTAGGAATCAGTTTGAAAAGTATAAAGCAAACAGATACACTGGGCTCCCTCATCATACAAAGTTCAACAAAAAGTGGATGTGTCCCCCAACAAAGTAGTCCAAATATTTCGAGTTGTCAATACTCAGGAATGGAAGCAAATCGATACCCTGAAGCACCCCTCCATGAGTAATAGGCAATTCGAGTCTCATAAAATCCTGCAGTCATTATTCGGATCAATATTCAAATCAGCAGTTTCTTGGGTGACTGATGGGAAAGGAGAGACATACAGCGGCCACAATTAGATTTACAGCAACAATTACCATAGCTATTTCAACATCATTTCAAACAAGTTTACCATGGGAGTACATTCCTTTAACACTACCGTATATGTTCAATTAGGTGCTCCTTAATCTCTGTAACATTAATTGGGCAATTCAGGCACAAACATTACTCGAGAAACTTCACACCTCCAATTTCGAAGCCACTAGCAATTCACCACTTGTTGGGATAGAGACTATCTTTCTGACATCACATAATCTATGTAAGAACGCAGTGTAATCTATGTAACCTGAGAGAAAGGTGGAGTGGAGGTTTAAACCTCAGTACCTACCACTGGGCTAGAAGCATTGCTCAGGAGTTGAGCAACTAAGAAAATGTTTTACAGTCGTTTAATATTTGACTTGTTCATCTTGTTTCCAGTACTTCAAAACACAAAGTTAGCACTAGAAAAGGAGGACCCAGGACAGCAGGTTTTGTGAGGCTTTGCTAGCCAAAATCATATAAGGAGAAACAAGAAGGTTTGATTCCCTTGATCAAGTCGGATATAACACATAGAATACAAGTCAGATAGAGAGATTGTGGAGAATGTGACAAATAAAATACAAGTCGGATGAATGAAGTGACGAGTAATTCGGAAGTATTGTGCGACCACAAGATATCCTAAAAGTTAAAGGGAAAATTCAATCGCATTGCTATAAGATCAGCCATGTTATATAGCACAGAGCACTGGGCCATTAAGAAACAACATTCAAGAAAGATGAGTGTAACTAAAATGATAATAATGAGTTAGATGCGTAATAAGAATCTACGAGATAGAGATAGGAATGAAGGTGAAGCACCGATAGAAGAAAAGATAAAAATAAATAAATTAAGGAGGTTTGAATATGTCTGTCGTATATCTAATGATGTGGTAGTTAGAAGTTCCAAGTTTTTTTTTTTGCATATAGAACATGAATCTCTTGACAAAACTCCATGAATAAAATAGATTCATGTAACCGACCCCAATTAATTAGGACTTAAAACTCTGTTTGGTTTGATTTGGTTTATTGGTTCATCAAGGAGCACATAAAAAGTTATCCAATTTGAGAAAGTGTTATTTGAACATACCTGGGAGGAAGGTGAGAATTCCAAGTCCTAAAAGGCCATAAGCTTGAGAGCGATCTCCTCCCATGTGACCTGTGAAGACGAAGTAGGAGAGAAAGAGAAGCATGCATCCAAGAGAGAGCAAGAAAAGTGCAAGGGCAATAGATTTCCAAGGAACTTTATCAAAGGACTTTGGTGCATAGTCAAATCGAGGATCGTGTCCACCACCATCGTCATCAGCAGCAAGACGACTATAATGAACATTCCGCCTAGTTGCCATATAAGTATTTTGCTACTTCTGTTCTTGATAAAGACGTGCCTTTGAACACTTCAGCTCTATAAAGAGCCAAATCGCTTCAGAAAACAAAGGAGTAAAAAGACACGTAAACAGAATGCCGATGAGAGCAATATAACGTGGACCAAAAGGATTAACTTTTTCATGGCCTTTTGCACGGGTTAAAGAGAACCGAGGAGATACACAGTGCTGGATGAGTGAAAGATTAAAAAAAACTTGAAGAGCAAGACTTGTGACAAGGAAGAATCAACAAAACACATATTTAGCCATCGATGTTTTCTTCCTATTTTCAATCAACACCTCCACGACATCCAACAAAAGTGACGACCTGAGAAAACTTGGTGCTTTGTTGGACTTGTCTCTAGTCCTCGTACTTCAGCCTATCTGTGGTTATGTTCTCAACATAGTTGTTGAAATAGTAATACGGATCACATCATACTGAATATGAAACAAAAATTCAAGATTGATCCAAATTACCATAAAAATTAGAGTAAGAGTAAAATCTCTCAGCACTGGTAGTCAAGGCCGGCTCAGGGCCCTATAAAAACAACTTCTTCAGGCCCCCCACAAAGTGATAAGGCCTCCTAAATGTTGTATGGTACTCCTGCATCTGGGTTAAATATATTAACACCGGGTGCATGGATCGGACATCCCAATACTCCTCCTAGAAGTGTTTATGTACTAAACCCCAAACATATCATGTTTAAGCATCCAAATCACCCATAAGAAACACACACACACACACACAGAGAGAGAGAGAGAGAGATGCTAGCAGTTCGATTGTAAGATTTTGGACTGGTTCTGATTCTGATCGCGTAGGAATTGGATATATCGTGGCATAATTACAGAGAAAACACAAGAATCTGATCCATGAAACAAATCAATCCCGCTAATTGTACGTATTTTAGTTCACAAAATCGGTTCAGAGAGCTTAAGACCAAAACCTAAACCAGTTCGGACCAATTCATCAAAATCACCACAAACAAAGAGAAACCCAGATCTCAAAATCATGAATAAATGGGGGAAAAAGAGGCAATAATTATAGAAAAGAGCTTCGGGAGAGATGATCGGTTGTGCTCACCGTAGAAACTAACGTCGCCGGCGGTGGTTGAGTGTGTGGGACGACGGTGGGGAAGGATTGGGGAGATGAACTGAGTCTGAGCCTTCCAAAAGAAAACCAAGATGGAAACTTGGATAATTATTGCGGGTCGGGCCGGGTATTCGGTGACTGTGTCCGTGGTTTAACTAATCAACGGTGAGCTGCCTAGACGCCGAAATGGACTTCTTGTTCTGCTCGTTTTCTCAATTTCTCGTTCGGGCTGAATTGGGCCGACTCCTGGATAGTTTCGGAAGCACCAGTTTTTTATGATCCCCTACCGATCCACGACTACTTTTTAGCACCTTCCATGGCAACGGGGCGGGTTTTGCCATACCCCGCCTTGCCCCGAAAAATCCTGACCCCACCCCTAACCCGATTGGGTATTTTTTTGGCACACCTGCCCGGCCCCCTATCGGGTATCGGGTTTACCCGCCCCGCCCCACCCGTCCTATTTTCTAATATTTTTTTAAAAATGTAAATTATAATTAACTTTATGTAAATCAATCAATCAATAAATTAACATGACACAAAAATTATATGAAAATGACAAAAAAACCTTAACTAAAAATAAAAAATGTGAAATATTATTAATACAAAGTAATTTTACTTATAAAAGTGAATATATTAAATAAAAATATAAATAAACATTAAAAAAATTCGGGGCATGTTTTTTCGGAGCGGGGGAACATCAACTCGCCCCCACCCCGAAACACATCGGATTTTCAAATCCCTCATAACCCTACTGATAGACATGCTAAATCACTTGTTTAGCACGTCTATTTTATCTCTTATAAATACATTTTCATGTCTTTTTAATAAACTTTAGTACATATTCATGCTTAATGGTGTTTTTGTAGAATTTTATTAGTTTACAGGTCTTTAGCACTTTATGCCATTTTCCCGAGCCAATTGAGAAGTCCCGGAACTGAGGAGGATAGAG
>NMUG010011182.1:0-10706 GCA_002855965.1 Monotropa hypopitys
GTCCGGTAGCCCAGCTCGGCAGAACAGTATTAGATAGTAATGAATCATGTTAAAGCTCAGAAATGATATTTTGAAGTCATCTTTTCACAGATTTAAGGATTTAAAGTTAGTAGAAGATCATTCCAAGATTTAAAGTGAATCACTGTATACCCTGTTTACTTGTACAGCTTTTTAAACATGCTAATCATTTGAGAATGTACCTTTTTATGCTATTGAGCATTCACTCTACTATATTGTCCCTTCACCAAAAAGAAAATAGCATGCACTCTTCTTCTATTGACATGGATTGACAAACAGGAAAGATTTTATGATTAAATGGCATGAACGGTGACACGGTAGCTCGCCGTCGGGGGCGGAGTCAGAAACCGGCGAGGAGGGGGAAATAAGGGATCAATAGCCAGATTGATCACAGTGATATCACGACTCTGCATTTTATGCTATCTGGGGTAGCTCTCCAGGTATTACTGGTAACCGTGAATAGCAGCATGATAAAATCATGTCGGAATATCGAATGAATATGAAAATAAACATGCAAATAAAATTAAGCTATGTGCTGAAGGACATTGAGAAGGTCATAGGCTTGACTTGGAAACTCACATACAGATACTGGTTTTTGGGCTAATAAGCCCCACATATTATGTTCAAAAGGAAGGAAAGATGATTTTGATAACATATTATTATCCATGGAAACTTGTAGCCTTGATATATTGTGATTCACTCTAGCTTTTAGCTTATGCGTTTTCTAAAACCTTTTTCAGGTACCGATGAAGAATAGCTTGCAGCTTAGTCTTTTATTGCACTTCCATTTGATTATTATCTCTCTTTGATGTATCCCTGTTGTAGAGGCGGTTTATAAGCCTCCTTTTGATGTATTATTAAAGATCATTAATGAAATTTATGCACACTGGGTTTTGTTCAACGCTTCCGCTATATTATTGTTGTGAAATCCCTAAACTCACTTTTAGTAGGCCTTTGCGAGCTTGCTCGTTTGCCGATCATGGACCCCGATTAGGGTTGGGTCGTGACATATTGCCCCTGCTTTTGAATGCCTGAGCACTTTATAGGAACCCTCCCAGTTAGGGTCACGCTTTCCAATCCCTTTTCATGTAGGATCGACTTCCTGAGCACAAGGTCCCTTGTTCTGAACACCTTTGGCCTGACCTTGGCATCGTGATACTTGGCCGTTCTCAGCTAGTAGGCCGATACCCTTAGTGTTGTGGTTTCTCTCTTCTCTTCCAATAAATCAAGCCCAACTCTCAACTCCTCATCGTTCTCCTGTTCATCGAAATTCAGGAGCTACACTTCAACTGGGACCACAACCTCTGCCCCAAACGCCATTGCATAAGGCGTCTTGCCTATTGGTGTTTGCGCAGTTGTTATGTATGGCAAGCAACTCCTCAGGCCAGACTCCCTTAGCTGCCCGCAACCTTTTGTTTATGCCTTTCATGATCTCCCTGTTGGTCACTTCGGCTTGTCCATTTGACCTGGGGTATGCTCTGGAGGTGTAGTGTATGTGTATTCCCCGGTTGGTACAGTAGTCCATGAATTTAGCGCTGTCAAACTGTCTACCCAGATCGAATATCAGCACTCGGGGCAGGCCAAAATGATAGATTATGCTCTTCCATAGTAAATCAATAATTGCTCCGGTGGTTATCGCCGTTAGTGCCTTGCATTCCACCCACTTGGTAAAGTAATCAATTGTCACCACTGCATGTTGCATCCGACTCCTTACCTTTGGGAGGCATCCAATCAAATCTAAGCCCCACTAGGCAAAGGGCCATGGTCCTTGCATTGGCGATAAGGGAGTGGATGTCTTGTGTGAAATGTTCGCAAATTTTTGACATATGTCGCACCTTCTAACCAGCTCGATACAATTGTTTTGCATGGTGGGCCAGTAATATTCCAGCCTTATAATCTTGTAGGACTGAGTACATGCTATGTGGTGGGCTCTGCAGATTCCTTCATGCACCTCCCTCATGACATATTTAGCTTTCATTTTGGTCAGGCACCTCATATATGGTAGGGTAAAGCTTCTGTGGTATAGGACGTCTCCCATGATGGTGTATCTGGAAGCTCAGATTCTCAGTTTCCTTACCTAGACCTTGTCAGCGGGTAAGGTGTCATGTTTGATGTACTATAATATTTGATCGGCCTATGAACTTGAATAATCAATTATCTTCACTTCTCCTTCCTCCGATCTAGTGCTCTGATGGCTAAGGATCTAGAGTAACACGTTGGCTGGAATGCACTCCTCCTAGGCTGTAGCCAGTCTCGCAAGATGGCCAACCGAACGTTTTTCTTCTCTGGGTACTTGGGAGATAGTGAACTTTGTGAATTTGTGGTCTAGTTTTCTCACCACCTTCAGGTATCGTCTCATGTTTTCTTCCCTTGCTTTAAATTCTCCCTTCACTTGGCCCACCACCAGCTGGGAGTCACTTATTGCTACCAGATGTTGCACTCTCATCATCTTGGCTAAGCGGAGCCCGGTAATCAGAGCCTCATACTCTGCTTGGTTATTAGTTGCTCGAAACTGAAATTGCAGGGCATATATGAATCTGTCGCCCTCAGGATTTCTCAATACCAATCCAGCTATGCTAGCCTCCTTTGTCATCGATTTGTCAACAAGCAAGAGCCATGATAATTTTTCCCGACGCTTTTCAAGGAGCTCCTCAAGACAGGTGTACTCGACCAGGAAGTCTGCGAGTATTTGTGTTTTGATTATTGTTCTAGGGAGGTACTCAATGCCAAACTCGTCTAGCTCCACATACCATTGATTAAGTTTTTCTAAGGTGTCTGAGTTATTGAGTGCTCATCATAGGGGTTGATCAGTTAAGACTTTGACGGTGTGGGACTGGAAATAAGGTCATAGCCTCCTTGCAGCAGTTACCACTACAAATACCACCCTTTCTATCTTTGGGTATCTGGTCTCGGGACCTCTTAATGACCTATTGGTATAGTACACTGGGTATTTGACTGCTAGCTCTTCTCAGACTAAAACCGAGCTCACACCCTTAAAAGATACTACTACATATAGGTATAAATCTTTGCCATGTTTTGTTTGACTGAGAAGGGGTGGGGTCTGCAAATATTTTTTTAACTTATGTAAGACATGTTTAGCTTCTTCTATCCACTCAAAGGTTCTTTTCAAGATCTTGAAGAAGGGTAGATACTTGTCGGTTGCTCGAGACATGAAGCGACTTAGCGCTGCCACCCGACCAATCAGGCTTTGCACCTCTTTGGTGGTATGAGGTGATTGCATCTCTAAGATCACTCTAATGTTCTCAGGATTGGCTTATATTCCCCTTTAAGACACCATGAATCCCAAAAATTTCCCATAGGCCACTCCAAAAGTGCATTTGGCTACATTGAGCCACATTTTGAACTTCCTGAGACAAAGACTTCATCTAGGTCTTTCACATGGTTAGTGGCTTCAACACGTTTAGCCAACATGTCATCGACATATACCTCCATGTTACATCCAATTTGGTTTTTAAACATCCTAATGATGAGCCTCTGGTAAATGGCTCTAGTATTTTTAAGACCAAAGGGCATCACTCTACAGCAGTAAAGCCCTCTGTCTGTAATGAAAGACGTCTTCTTCTGGTCATCCTCATCCATCTTGATCTATTTTTATACATAAAAGGCATCCATGAAGCTAATGAGGTCGTGCCTTGTTGTGGAATCCACGAGCTGTTCTATTCGTGGAAATGGAAAGCTATCCTCTTGGCAAGCCTTGTTGAGATTAGTGAAATCGACACACATGTGCCACTTCCCTGTGGGGTTCTTGACCATCTGTCACGATCCGTTCCAGAATATATTAATAATATATAAACCGGCAATGGATACATGACTAAACAAAGCATCCAAACTAAAAACCCAAATAGAATACTAGCATTCATTACACAATTCTATCCTCAAAATAAAAATACCAGCGGAAGTACTAAAAATAAAACTCCAAATCAAGTGGTATAACAACTCATCACTAACAAAAATATAAATTCTCAATCCTCCAACAACGACAAAAAGTACTGTCTAATCTCAAACCATAACTGCCGAAATAACTGAAATAGAACCAATCTCCAACACGGAGAAACACCAACTAAACTCTCCATGAATAAACGGTATCTCGGCAATGGCGGGCATATGAACCTGCTACTCTTCTTGACCTGGATATAAATTGCAAAAAAAACAAGCAAAAGATATCCAGGAGTGTCAGCTACAACTGTCAATATATGCAATTTGACAAGTAAGTAAAGCAACTGTAACGAGGGAAACAAAGGGGTTGTGCCTCTCCCCAACTATCATATAATCTTGCAAAGGTAACTAAACAAGTAAAGTACAAGTAAATGAGGGGTGGTGTCTCTCCCCTAAACAATCACGAAAATATGGAATGTCCACTTATTCTTTATCACCGAGTACCTAACATTTATCTTTTATTTAATTTCTCATGTACATAGAAATGTTTATTAATTCGACAGATAACCTGCCCACAGTTTTAATCGACGGTAATCCGCCCACAGTTTTACTCGACGATAATCCGCCCACAGTTTTAATCGATGGTAATCCACCAACAGTTTTAATCGACAGTAACCTGCCCACAATTTTAATCGGCAGTAATCCGCCCACAGTTTTAATTGATGGTAATTTGCCCACAATTTTAATCGACGGTAATCCGCCCACAGTTTTAATCGACAGTAATCTGCCCACAATTTTAATCAACGGTAATCCGCCCACAGATTTAATCGACGGTAATCCGCCCACAGTTTTAATCGACAGTAACCTGCCCACAGTTTTAATCGATAGTAACTTGCTCACAGTTTTGTGCTTATAACACCATATTTTAGTCTTCTCAGTTATGCTTGTATTCACACTTGCAGCTGTATTTATATGGAATAAAAACAGAGAACATATACTTCGCATGCATTCAAAACATATCACAGAAATGGTTAACGTTCTAAGCATGCAATCATCTACACATACAGCTAGCAACCTACAAGAATCAGGCCAAACACAAGTAAAAAGACATATATTGAAAGGTAGCTACACACTCACCTTGTGTGCGAGAATTACAATAAAAGTTACTTCGTAGCCTTGGAAGGTCCCGGCTCCTCACCTGAATCAATATCATGGCATTAAACCAACATTTGATATGATTTGGGCTTATAACATACCAATTAATAATTAACTATTTTTAAATCGTTCATTAGGGTCCTCGAAATAATCCCTAACACTTCTCATAAATGTCCTAGGTCCGAACCCGGGACAATTCCCATTAAAAAGCCCAATTTCCCATTTTCGCTCAACCTTGGCTCGACACTGGCTCAACCTTGGCTCGACACTGGCTCAAGTGAAAAAAAGTTCGCTCGACACTTCGCTTGAGCAAAAACGTTTGCTCGACGCCAGAGACTTGGCCAAAATAGTTCGCTCGACACTTCGCTTGAGCGAAAAGTTTGCTCGACGCTTCGCTTGAGTGAATCTGGGCAGTTTCTTTTGACGATTTTCGATTTCCTTAATCCTCAATCACTAAACTTCGATTTTTGGACCTCAAATCCTAAAATTTACTTCTAACAATGTGTTCTAAATATAAGGGTACTCTACATACTTTGATCTAGGCCACAATCCTCATCTAAATCCACCCCAAAACCATAGATTTCAAGTAGATCTTGAAATTTTTTAGATAAAAAATGAGATTAAGAAAAAAACACTAATCCAACCCTAATCTAGACCAAAATTAAAAATCCAAAATAGTAACAATTACCTTACTTGTGTTAGCAACAAGGTTGAAGAAGGATTCTTCTTCAAAAAGTCTTCAAATCCTCCTCTAGAAGCCAAATCTCCCTAGGTTCTCCCTTAATCTCTCTCTAATCCCTCTAGCCTCCAAAGCATAGCCTCTAACCCTAATGGGAGTTAATCTCCCTATATCACTAATCAGGTTTTAAGGGGAAATTCCCCTATTGTCCTCCACTCTAAACCCAAATAACCCTTCATTGCCATTATTCTCTAAATTTGAGATATAAAGTATTTTATATATCTTTTTAGTATATAAACTCTAATTTAAATTAACTACAACACCTTTAGTTTACTTTAGCCCACTTATTTTTCTCTTTCATTTATTTAATATCTATAAATGAATTTAAAATATTATAAATTTAGTTCGGGTGTGACAATCGCCACATTAGCCAACCAGTTTGGGTTGCTCACTTCCTTGATGGATCCTACTTTAATGAGTTTCTCCACTTCCTCAGTTGCTGCCTTATTCCTTCTGCAGCAAAAACTCATTTTTTTGCTTGATGGCCGTCTAGTAGGATCAACAAAACTTGTGAGTGATGACCCTTGGATCTATATCGGGCATATCCTCGTGGGACCAGAGAAATACATCGTGGTTCGTCCGTATAAAATTAATCAGGTCAACCTTGGTTTCCGGGCTCAGAGATGTACCAATGTTGACAATTCATTGTGGGTTACTTGGTTGTAGTTGTATTTGTTGGAGCTCCTCTGCTACTTCTCTTTGGAGGAGTTTGTCTTCATCCCTTGTGTTCAGACTATCGATGGAAAAACTTTCTATTGTCAGGGCTTCTCCCACATGTCGGATTGAAAAATTGTAGCATTCCCTTGCTGTTCTCTGATCGCCTTTCATTTTTCCCACCCCACCAGGCTTGAGTAACTTGACTTTGAGATGATAGGTAGAGATGATAGCCTTGGCCTTGTTTAAGGTTGCTCGCCCAATGATAGCATTGTAGGCTGACGTGCTGTGTTGTCCATGACCAGGAAATCCAACATCTGGGTGAGCTGTCTACCTTCCTCACCCATAGTGACTGGGAGAGCTATTTGTCCCTTAGGATAGACGGGTTCCCCCGAGAATTCCACAAGTGGAGACCTCATTGGACGGAGTCTGTCACGCCAAATTGTTAACTGATTATAGGCACTAAGGAAAAGGATATCTGCTGAGCTCCCGCTGTCAATCAGAATCCTCTTAGTTTTGAAGTTGGTCATAATCATGCTCACCACTAATGGGTTGTCGTGTCGGTAGCTGGTTCCCTGCTCATCCTCCTCAGAAAATATGATCAAAACTTCCTCCTCGACTCTGGAAGCTTTAGCCAGTCTTCCGATAGTTAAGACATCCATAGGGTCCTTAGCTCGGAGTCGCTGCAAATGAGCCTTCCAGACAAAATTTGACTCTCCTCTGTCTGCGAACCCTCCATAAATGACTTTAATCTCACCCAATGTTCTGCCTTAATGCATGCTTGTCGCAAACAACTCTTTTTCCCAAGCGTAGGAATCGGGTCGTCGCAAGTAGCATAATAAACCGGCAAAGTACCGACTCGAATCCACTGGGACTATTCGGATTAATCGAAATTTTCTTTTTAATTAAAACTAATGTAAAACATGAGAATGACTAATTGAAGTTGAATTGATTAAACTAAAATTTAATTGAAACTAAGGAGAATGGAATTTTAAACGATTTAATTAAAGGGGAGATTCAATCGTTGGATTCACAACATAAGATAATCCGTAATTAATCTCTTTATAACTCAAGAAACACCTCCATAATATCGAGATTTATTCTCAGAAAGTGTCATCTTTAAAACAATTTTTCAACACACGAGTCAGGGTCTCCGTAACATTAAGACTCACTCCTTAGAGGATTTCATCATGAAAAATATTTTGAATAAATTCGAGAGATTAACTACATCATATGTATATGGTATTTCCCCTCATATCGAATCTCAAGCAATCTAACTAAGCATAGTGACAAAAGAACGATTAATAGAACAAGGAACAAAATTGCAGAAGTGTAATTGAATCAATAAACTCATGAACACCATTACATGAAATAGATTAACAAACTTACGAAATTTAAGCAATCAACTGAATCAAAACGCAAGACGAAATGAGCTCCAAACTTGCGGCATCAATTAACGAGGACAAACCCAAAAAAAATTGAAATCGCAGAAACTGAATGAAATGGGAGTTCTATATACAACCACCTAAACACTACAAAACAACCCATATTTTTTTAAAAATAATTTGGACATTTTTACCCCTGATTCGGAAGTTTGTGTCCGAACATTTTCGAAAAAAATTTAAATCATTCGGACACAAACTTCCGAAATTCGTCGAACCATTCAGACACTAACTTTCGAACTATCCTATATCGTTCGGAAGTTTGTGTCCGAAGTGGACTGTATTTAACAATCTTAAAAAAAGTACAAATTTTTAGTGAGCTGTATTTAGAAATCCAGTTGTATTTTAGGTGGTTGTATATAGAACTTGCTGAATGAAGAAAAATGCTACAGGCACACGGCCTGCCACACATCCAACCACACATGTATGCGGGTTTCGTGTTTTTGGGACTCGGATAAAAAATCTGATCCAACCACAAAATGTAAAAAAATATTTTTATGTTATGCTGTAAAAAATTAGATCGTTCGAATAAGTTTAATTTTATTCATATTGTACAATATGTACAGTATGCAGTTACTGTAACTGCATACTGTACAATATAAAAACAGTTAAACTTATCCGAACAACCTGATTTTTTACCGCATTATATAAAATATTTTTCTACACTTTGTGGTTGGATCAGATTTTTTATTCGAGTCCTAAAAACACGGGACCCGCATACATATGTGGTTGGGTGTAGCACTACTCCTGAATGAAATTGCAGCAGAATCGTAAAACTAAACAAACCCAGAATCCCAACTACTGCTACTATGTGATTACTGTAACGAATGGAATGCACCCATAAACCAGAACCAAAAACAAAAACAAATACCTCACTCCCTACTGTGTATTGAAGAAGAACGTCCAAAACCAGAAAACCAATTGAATGAAAAAAATTGAAAAACTCCCTCAGTTACCTACTGCATGTAATGCAGAAACCAACAAACCAGAATCGAAAACCCTCCCCCCAACTCAGCTGTTGCGTGTGTTGAAGAAGAAACGAAACCCAAACCAGAGAATAAAACAGAAATCGAAAATCCTATCTACTGTTGTTGAATCTGAAACCCAGAAAATGAATTTGAATGAAATAGAGAACCTTAAACTAAACTACCTACTGCGTCTTCCTCCCAAGGAGGGAGAGAGAAGCCCCTCAATTTTTTTTTGGGTACAGAAGAAACTTAAATAAAGATCCCTCCACATCCTGCTAGTCTTTTGCCTTCCATCCAGCATCCGTCTACATTCAATTTCAACAAACCTGCAAGAGAAGGTTCCCAATGAGTTCTAGAAATAGTATTTTCCTTTGCCATTATGTTTTTTTTAAAAGCCTCGGTGATTTCACGGGCGTACGAGAAGATAGTCCTCAAGCTCTGTCTATTATCTTGGTCAATTTTTTGAAAGCATTTTAAATTTCTGTTTTTCCAAATTGTCCATAGAGATACAACAAATAGACAAGCTTGAGAAATATCACTCCCGGCCACATTGCCTTTGAAGGTTATGTTATCCCAAACCCAAGAAAGTGTTGGGTACTCAGTCGATGGAATTGCCCATCTTCTAATAGGAAGCATAATCCAGATTTCTTTTGCCTGACAACATTCTCTAAAAAGGTGGTTAATATCCTCCTCCTGCACACCACATCTATTACAAAGTCCATTAGGACTCATACCTCTCCTATCTCTCCATTTGTTAGATGGCAATCTTTCATTAGCTAATAGCCAAATGAATCCATGCAACTTTGCTGGAATATTTCTAACTTTCCATATCCAATTCCAACCACTAGCATTACAATCAAATGAATTCAGAAAATCATAAATAGCAGCGACATAGAACGTACTTGTAGGTGAGTGCCCCCAATGGGGTTGGTCCAAGCTGTTTGCACTCCTATCCACGCGTGTATTAAGGATTGTTCTCACATTGTCCTTCGAGACATAATTGGAGATTAATTCTAGTTCCCATTCATTTTGAGAGTTAATTAACCTATTAACTTTCAAATTATCATCCAAACTAACACGGTCATCCTGCTTCTTCAAAATCCTATCACCACACCACTAGTCTTTCCAAACCCGGACTTTTTCCCCATTCCCTATAGACCATTTAATGCCTCTTGAAATCTCCTTAGTGGTGTTCCAAATGGCTCTCCAAATAGGAGAAGCATCCTTGTTAACAATTATGAACAAAACTAGTTTGAGAAAATAGAGAGAGAGAAAAACAATTTTGATAATATTTCATTGATTCAAAATGAGATGGTTACAGACTTTATTTTATAGAGAACTGAACAACCACCGACTTATAGGGTGGGCTGACAAGGCCCAATAGACATACACTCTTCCGGAACATGTAAACATATGTTCTGGAAGATAGCTTACAAAGCTAAGACAACAATTACTAAACCTTAACTATCTTCCAGAAGAACAGAGGTAAACTTCCGGAACATTGTAAGATCAGTGCTGAAGTATGCAATCTGTAATCTCATCTTCTGGAAGAGAAAAGGTAATCTTCCGGAACATCGTGGTGCTTGGATAACGGACCAGCAGTAGACAGCTTGATCTTCTGGAACATGAGTGCTGGTCTTCCGGAACATCAAGTGGGAAAAAGAATAGAAAAAAGATTGTTTCTTTAACATTTCCCCTCAAACTAATGCTGGTAGGAGCTCAGCTTTAGTTTGTCTCTCAAGTATTCAAATTTTGAAATAGTTAGAGGCTTGGTGAAGATGTCTGCAATCTGATAGTCAGTGGGAACGTGATTTACTTGAAGTTTCTTTTGAA
>NMUG010011183.1:0-10707 GCA_002855965.1 Monotropa hypopitys
TGGGACCTATCCAACATTTTGCCATTAAAAAAACATACCAAAAGGTTTTGTCCAAAACAAAAACTAAGTAACAAACAACTCCTTTATTAGCAACATCATACATACTGTAGAGTGGTAAATCATCTTGCATTGATTGTTGCATTGGTAAATGAAGTATTATATGAACAACATAACTGGTATACCATCCTTTATTAGCAAGAACTATTAATTCCTAAACTCCACTTTGCTCGATTTTTGGTTACAACGTCTTTCTTGCTATTCTGGGGAAAAAGAATCACGTTTGAAGTAATGTGTTACGGTGGCAACTCTGTGAACCATATGACTGATGTTATGTAACTGACCTTTGACAGGAAAAACAATCAGAGTTCAAATGTTGGGACTTCAGAATCAAAACCACGAGTGGCGTAGAAAATTAATCGAGTCAGTAGTCCTCTGTAAGGATCGTGTTCTCTTTTCTCCTTCAAGAAAGCAAGGCATTTCTCAACCTCAGACTTTACTTGTAAATACAATTCATGTGCTTTGTCCTTGCTCCTTAATTCATGCTTCCTCCCTTCACCAACAGAATGAAATCAAGATTAAGAATTGATAAGTGACAAAAAGAATGATTTGAAAAAAACACCAAGGAAGAGATCTTAAATTATCTACCAGAATTCAGTTTAACCAGGATACAAGCATCTTATAAATGTTCTGAAGTGTGAGCTGTTCTGTAGGAAAATGTGATACTTCTCATCATCAAACTCATTGTAGAAAGGTGACTATGAATGTCAACACAAATGAATAAGCCAAAGCAATAAACCACGGTTGCTCCATCACTATCAATGTATAAATGGCGTGATTTAGCTTCCTACTACTCACTCTTGTTACAATATTCAGAGTTTTAATTGGGTAGATTTTGTTGTGGAAGAACGCCCAAACAAACACACATATAATGCACGAATAACAATCAAGTAAAGAAAAGAATCATCAAAAGACACAAATCTACATAATTTCCAATATTAAAGATCAAGGTGATAAAGGTACATCCATGGCCTACCCAGTTGACAACTTGTATTAAATATGAGGAGAAAGTTACAATCGCTCACCAATCCTCAAGAACAAAACCCTAGTCTCATTCTCTCTCTTGACAAAAGTGTATATCTCTTTTGTTACCCTAATATTACATAAGGAAGAAATATAAATATACGCGCCCTAAAACAAACCTAAAAACAACCAAAAAGGTTACTGCATGTCCCGCGCTAGCGCGGCACATGCGCGCGCCTCAAACGATAACCGGCATTCGCGGGGCGCACGAGTGCCTGAAGGGAGGAGCCTGCTGATTGTATCGTGCCTTGGCCAAATTTCGCCCCGCAAGCACCTGAAGGGCAAAGCGCGTTGATATTTTCGTGCCTTAGCCAAAGTTTGCTCTTTTTCTTCCTAACTCTCCCCTGGGCAAATGTTGGACACCCAACAATCTCCCACTTAAATTTTAACAATTGCAACTCCTGAACACAAACTACTATTCAATCCAACAAGCACTCATGTAGGACTCCCCTTGGTTTGTAGGCTTGAAGACCAACAAAAACTGAATATCCCTTCAGCTTCTCCACAGTAACCACATTTGTAAACATATTGATCGGATTCTAATTCGTATGAATCTTCTCCAAAATGAATTGTCCTTCCTACAACAAAGAACGATTAAAGTGATACTTTATATCGATATGCTTGATCTTTGAATGAAACGACGAGTTCTTCGCCAAATGAATTGCACTCTGACTGTCGCAGAACAACTGACAATTGTCTTATTCCATGCCCAACTCTTTCATAAAGGTCTGAAGCCATTCCATTTCCTTGCACGCCTCTATTGTAGAAATAGCCATAATCTTTTGTAGCCTTGAGATCCAAGTGACTCAAAGTAAACACATATAATGTCATGCTCTTCCTGCTGTCAATGTCCCTCGCTAAATCTGAATCCACGAAACCTTGTAAACGTATCTCAGATCTATCACAACACAAAGCCGTATCCTTGGTCTTTCGGAGATACCTTAGAACCCACTTGACTGCCTTCTAATACTCTTTGCCTGGATTTGACATGAATCTACTCAAAACTCCCATTGTATGAGCAATGTTCGGTCTTGTACAAACCATAATATACATCAAGCTCTCAACTGCAAAAGCATACGGTACCATGGCCATGTGGTTATTATCACTCCCCTTTCCGGATAACAATTATCAAAAGTAAATAATATTTGGGGTGGCTATGACTAAGTCTTTTCACTTGACTGTAATTATGCTTAAGGATTTTACAACCCATAAGTATATTAGTTTTGCACTCTTCTTCTTTTTTAATAAAAGAAGAAGATTTTATAAGCCTCTCTAAATATCCCCATAAACCAACTATCTTTCCTCTATTCACATTATAATTTCTTTGCTTTATTCATTCAATTGCAACTAATAAAAGGAAATATTCTCTAACCACACCTTGTGTAACAAGAATCTCCTGGTCAGTAGTGGACGTCCTAACTCCTGCCAAAATACTGGAATCAAAAGACGGATTCCAGGAGTGAATAAGATACGAGGCACAATAGATAAATAACATGATATCCAAAAATATCAAATTAAAACAACACTCGTGTAACTGGAATTGAACCATATGTCCACGAGTCAACACTTTTCTTTCAACATTTTGTATGAGTAACCTTTGCAAATGTTATTTCTCTTCGTACTTGTTCATTACCCCCAACATGGCTCCTCTCCACAGTTTAAGGGGGAACTCTCATTTTAGAAAACTCAAAGAAAAAGGATTAATAAAGCATTTTCTACTACTACTGTTATCTTTTGTTGTTTGTCAAGATCATGCCTTCAGTCATGCATGATCTTGAGGGGGAATGTTAAGAATAAAGACCAAGGCAAGTGAATAAGGAGCAATGCAAGGATGTGCAGTGTGAGTAAGTGGATATACAAGGCTGGTCTTCCGATATTACAAGACAGGTCTTCCAGAAGAACATCTTATGTTCATTAACCACAACCAAGCATCTCAGCATCTAGCTCAGCATCCAGCTGTGTACATATCAGTTCCAGCTCAGCAATAAGTCGGTTAGGATATTAGTCATTGTGTAGGACTTACGTCGGTTTGTGAAATCTATAAGTAGTTGTGATCTGCTAGTAATTAGGGTATCTTGAATATGCTGAATACTCTGTAAATCTCCTGAGTTTGAAATGTAGTCTGAGATTTCATTTTAATATCTTTCTGGAATTACATTTTCTTCTGGTTTCAGATTTTCTAAAAGAACATCTGTATAGTTAGGCATTTGGAGGGGTCGAACGACCTTTCGAATTTCGGGCTTTAGCCCATCTTCAAAGCGACGAGCCTTTATCATCCGTGACCACGAGATAGGGTGTGTAAGCGTCGAGATTTGTGAACTCGGTTTCATAGTCTGCCACTGACATAGCCACATGTTGCTTCATGTTCTCGAACTCCATGTGCTTGCCGTTTTGCATGGCTCGAGGCATAAACTTCTCTTTGAAAGCTTCTAAGAATCCTGCCCAAGTCATCTCGGGCTCGGAAGCACTTTTCAAGTTCCACCATCTGCTCACTTCTCCTACTAATAAGTAGGATACGATTTCCACCTTTTGCTGGTCCGAACATCGTAGAAGTTGAAAGTTCTTCTCTATGATGGCGATCTACTCGCTCGCCTTCACAGGGTCCATTCCTCCTTTGAAGGCTGGGGGCTTCAGCTTAAGAAACTCTTTTACTGCTGCAACGTTGGCGACTCGCTGAGCGGGGTTGAAAATTTCTTCTTCCTCAAGGACCGGTGGAGGTTCAACCACTGGCTCCTGATGGTTGCGATACTAGAGGATTGTCTCTTGCTGGACTTGGACCGTACCTACCAACATTCTTACCATTTCCCGAAGTTCTCTCACTTCGTCGCGACCTTCCTCGCTTCCTTGCCTATTGGCTCTTGTGTTCACCATTCTTCTTAGATAAGATTCGTGTATCAGAAACTCAATGACAAAATAGAAAAGAAAAAGATTCATTCATAAGACAATTCGTTCATTCCAAGACATAGGTGTGTCCGGGTCATACTACAAAATATTCTGAAAATACTAGGGCGCTAAGGTACTACTCGTCATCCGAGTCACTGGGTCACTCATAAGGAGGGTAAATCCACTCTTCTCACTCGTCATCGGTGTCTTCTTCGACGTCAAAAGGCTCGTCCATTAGCTCATCCACTAAGTCAAGATCCCAGCCCTCGTTGTGACACTCGAGGGGGTCCTCTTCTTCCTCCATCTCCTCCTCTTGGAGTTCGAACTCTGGTTCCGGTTCCTGGGGCTCATTTTCTTCATTCTGTTGGGCGCAATTTCTTGCCCCTTCCATTAGGTGCCCAAAATCTCATTGTTGAATGGTTGCTCTAGCCAAGGAGCAAGCATGTTCTCGAAGCCCTAAGTGGTAGTCCATCATGGCTCGAACCCACTGTTTAGATTCGTTCTCGAATTGCATTGCAACCCGGGCTATGACATCAGATGTCATGTCCACTGCTTCTGAGAGGGCATGCTCTCGAATGGCTTCGTCCACTTCTTCCTCATGTGCTACTTCGAGCGGTCTTCGTTTCCCAAGCCTATGGCCATTCCCATAGCTTGTTCTTCCATTCATTTTTCAAGCCTATGGCCGTTCCCATAGATTGTTTTTCTGATGACATTCCGACATGAATTTCATTTTGTTCTTCACGGTACCAGTTATTTAGGGAGCAACCCTGAGCATAATAGAGATGACATGATATCACCCAATGATCATCTGGTCATGATCCCACCATTACTTCCCCTACCCTATCAGTTTCAGATTCAGTCCCCGACACGAGCTACCATGTTACCGTTCATGTCGTTCAATCATAAAAACATCTTTCTGGGCTGTTAATCCAAGGTAATAAAAAGATGTGCATGTTATTTTATTTTATTTCAAGAGATAATCATAATATCGTAAGATGCTCATTAACATAACACATACATTTCTCAAATGTTAGCATCTTTTAGAAATTGTACGAGTAACAAAGACATATAGAGATTCGTCTGATTTTTGTTGGATTTCCTATTGTGAAGTCTCTTTCCTCATGTGCTGTTCAAACCAAGGTTGTGAATACCGTTCCGTACCGACTAGTATGTACCGTTTCGGCCCCAAACTAGTATAATGTCCCCCCTCATATCATCCTGGCCCCAATATCGGTCGGTACCGGACTATACCGGTCATACCAGACCATACCGACGAAATACCGGTCATGTTTCGGCAGAATTTAAAAAAATTAAAAATCACTAAAAATCATTAAAATTTTTAAAAATATGAACTAACTTTTTTAGTGTCACAAAAAAATATGAACTTTTTTTAATTTTTCGACAATGTCAAAAAAATATGAACTGAAAAAATTCAGTTTAAATTTACTACGGAGTTCTAAAATATCTGTATATTGGAATTGTTTTAAAAAAGTATAGAATAGACTACAAAAATATAAACAATGTGAACCAAACATAACTACAAAAATTAAATTTTTATATTAATTTTTAAATTTTTAAATTTTAAATTTAAGTAATTATAGTTATTATGTATTAAATTTCAATATTTATATTTATATTTATATATTATAGTAGTGGCGCTAAATCTGAAACGGGATCGGTATCTGACCAGTACCGGTATCGTACCGTGCCAAGTAGAAAACTTGTACGAAGACCGGTACAGTATTCAGAACCTTGGTTCAAACCCAAACCTGGCATATTATGAAATTTATCATTATTCTTTCTTCCACATTTTAACACTGATGGGCTATTCAAGGCTTATTGCCGAGAAGAGCTTGCTGAGCTCTCTGACAGGAGGGCAAATTGGCTAATTAGAATGATCTCAAGGATCATTGGATGAACAGAGTCGAAGGGCACACTGGCCGAGCACACACTGGCCGAACACAATACTGGCCAAACTCCTAAGGCTACTGGACTGGACTGGAGGGCTTCTACCGAACACTAGGCTGCAGTATAGAGGTGGGATGGACATAGACAGGTCTAGTGGCAGAACACAAAACAGGCCGGAGGACTTTTGGGTCAAAGAGTTCAGGTGTCGAGATGACGAGCAAAAAGATATTGCCGGTTGGATTATTTCAAGGTTTTGTAGAACAGTCGAGCAGAAGGCTGTCGGTCCAACGGTGAGTTGAGGCTTCCTAGTGTTGAATGGGAATACTATGTTCTGTGCGGCGTCAGTCGAAACAAAACGAGCACAATGGGAGTGTGGGAACGAAGTGTTCCGGATGGCTAAATGATCGAATTAAGTCGAAATGAAATTACAAGCATTTGGGGACAATTTCTCACACAGTCTGATGCCCAGTCGAGCATAAAGGACTCGAGTTTTCAAAGAACGGACTGTTGCTCTGCCGAGCAGAAGTTCTCTGGCAGAAAGAGTGGTTGGAAATAATCATCCTGATTGGACAAGTGTTCGGGATGGACTTGTCGAGCAGGTAGAAACCTTACTGAGCAAAATTTTATTCATTCTGGTCATTTTTAAAGGCATGCCGAGTACAATGGTGCTCTACCAGAACATTAATCAAGGTGATTTCAGTGTGGCTAAGTCTCGACCGGACCAAGACAGGCTTAGTCGACCACTTCAAGGGTTTGTCGAGCTGATTTTAGTTTGATCGGACCTCTAAAGAGGTCTGTCGAACACTAGGCAGTAGTGCCGGAGGACAATGAGTGTGATTAATTTAGACAAGTGAAAGTTACCTCTTGGCCGAAGTGCCGAAGTGCCGTAGGTCTGACTTTTGGACAACGAATGAGCTCTGGTGATCCGGAAGAGGTATCTGCCGAACAGAGAAGAGACTAACTGCTCCGGACAGGTGGTTGCCAAGCACCGAGAGGCTAGCCGAAGGGTTGGCCGAGCTAATTTCGGAAGAGGGACTGCTTGGGGTATAATTGCCGAGCACTAATAGACTGAACGAAGTTTGATCGGAAAAGGAATTTTGGATGGAAAAAGATGGAGAGAATTTATGAATGCTCTAGAGGGTTTGGTGGTTCAAAATGAATGCCCAAGTGCCTCCTTTTATAAGTCCGGAGGGTTTAGTTGACTCTCATTAATGTAGCATTAATTGCCTGCTCGGACTGCCGAGCAGCCGACCTCCCCATCCAATGAGCACCCATTTACTACAGCCGCCTACAGCCCGCCGAAAGTTGTTGTGCCGCTGCCAGGACGATTTTTCCGCAGCTTTTGCGGCTGCTTTATGCAGCTTTTGCTGCCCAGCCTCCAACTGGTCAGCTTACATGGCCGACCAATCACACTCTGGTCCAGACAGTTCTAGCATTTTACAGATTTGCCCCAGATTCTTTAATTTCAACATCTTGACCCTGATTTTGATTGTTTCCTTCAATTTACACTCCAGAATTCATTTTAATGCTATATAAGGCTTCAAATAATTCCCAAAAAATCTCCAAAAATATAAATTCACATAATAATCGCATTGTGTGCATATTTAATCGGGTCGGGACCTCACACTTGCTCTTGACAAAAGTGTATATATCTCTTGTTGTTACCCTAATATTACATTAGGATGCAATATAAATAGAGCTCTGCTACTCGCACACAATTGTGTGCACAAAATCCGCACAGAATTTGTGTACGGAGCACAGCGGGGTCCGCGTACGAAATTTGATTTCGGGGTTTTATTTGAAACATTATTTTATGTTAGTCTGTAAAAAAATCAACTCAATCGGATAATTTATAAAATTTCCTTAATCGTTTGAATTTGTATTCACAGTTTTAAACAGTTTTACTGGATGAAAATTCAAACGATTAAGGATTTTATACATTATCCGATTGAGATGATTTTTTACAGGTTAATATAAAATAATATTTTAAACAAAACCCCGAAATCAAATTTTCTGCGCGGGCCACGCTGTGCTCCGCACACAAATTGTGTGCGGATTGTGTGCACAAAAAATGTGTGCACATAGCATTTTTTGATATAAATATATGTGCCCTCAAAAAATCTTTAAAAGGGCCGAAATGAGTTCACTGCACATCCGGTGCTAGCGCGGCGCTTGCGCGCGCTGATTGTTTCTGTTACGTTTGTGATCAAGGAAATGCGGAAAATAAAGCTACAGAGAATAAGGAAGAAAAAGAAATGGCTTTAATGATAGAATTGGAACTCTCGTCCATCAATCAAGGAACTCTCGTCCTTCATCGAGCTTTGTCTTTGTAATTACAGAATGCCCTTACGTATACAAGCTACTCCTTTTTATACTACTGAAACAGAAAAGAAGTTACAGCTAAGCTATAACCAACTATCTAACTGATTTCTAAAGAGGCTCCTCCAAGTTTGTTGTAACAGATCCTCCTTTATTCAACTTGTAACCATCGAGCTTGTGCCAGCTGGAAGAGCTGAGGTTGGAAGCGTATCATTGCCCTCCCCTTGTTAAGAGCCTTGTCCTCGAGGCTTAAAATTTGGAAACCTGGCCTAAAAAGAAGTGTAAAATTCCCATGTAGCATCCTCAGGAAAGGTGTTAGACCACTGGACTAATAGTTGGGTAGCAGGTTTTCCTTTCCATTTGATTAATCTTCTATCAAGTATGGCAATTGGGACAGGCTGCAGGGTGCCATCCTCAGAACTCTCTGGTAGAATGGATTGGGGAACAACTTGATGGCCCAATTTCTTTTTGAGGAGAGACACATGGAACACTGGATGAATTTTTGAAGAGTCTGGTAAGGCCAATTTATAAGCCACCTTGCCCACACGTTGCACCACTTGATATGGCCCAAAAAATCTAGGAGAAAGCTTCATATTGGACCTAAATTGAGTCGTAGTCTGCTTGTAAGGTTGCAGTCTTAGGAATACCCAGTCCCCTACTTTGAATTCTCTCTCTGTTCTGTGAGAATCAGCCAACTGCTTCATTCTATGTTGGGCTTTTAGTAGATATTCTTTCAAGATTTTGAGAGTAGATTCCCTATTTTTTCCACATTGATCAACTGCAGCTACAGAAGACATACCTGGAACATAATGAATATGAGTAGGAGGAGGTTGTCCATAAAGAGCTTCATAAGGAGTAAGTTGAGTGGATGAGTGGTATGAAGTATTGAACCACCATTCGGCCAAGGCCAACCAATGTACCCAGGCCTTGGGCCTTTCACTTGTCATGCATCTTAGGTAGACTTCCAAGCATCTGTTAGTGACCTCTGTCTGGCCATCAGATTGGGGATGATAAGCTGTACTGAGGCAGAGCTGTGTCCCTTGAAGAGTGAACAATGTTTGCCAAAATTGACTGGTAAATACCTTGTCTCTGTCACTTACAATAGTAGCTGGCATGCCATGGAGTTTAAACACATTATCCATGAACACTTGGGCTACATCCTGAGCTGAGTAGGGATGTGATAAGGCCATGAAGTGCACATATTTTGTTAGTCTGTCTACAACCACGAACATTACTGATTTCCCACATGAAACTGGTAACCCTTCAATGAAGTCCATAGACAAGTCTGACCAAGCTCTTTCCGGAATTTGCAAAGGTTGTAATAGACCAGGGCTAGCTACTGTTTCTATTTTACTTCTTTGGCACACGTCACATTCAGACACGAATGTTCGTAAGTCTCTCTTCATCCCCACCCAGTAAAAAGATCTCTTAAGCCTTCTGTAAGATTTATCTGTTCCCGAATGTCCTCCCACTGGACTGGCATGCATTTCAGTCATAATCAAACTTCGAATGGTCAAATCCCTTCCTACCACCAATCTACCTTTATAGGTTAGTATCCCATTTTTCCAAACATAACCTGAATGTACTTGGGAATCTGTGTTTAGCTGTGAAATTAGGTCTTGTAACTCTGAATCATCTTCTACTGATTTCTTTAGAGCACTTAACCAAACTGGTTGAACCATTGACAAAGCAAAGTTAGTAGAAGCCATTTCATTCCCGTGTCTAGACAAAGCATCAGCTACCAAGTTCTCCTTCCCAGCTTTAAACACGATCTCATAATGAAAACCCAAGAGTTTAGTTAACCATTTCTGTTGCATAGGTGTTGAAATCCTTTGATCCAAGAGGTATTTTAGACTGAGATGGTCAGTTTTGATTAAGAAATGCCTTCCTACTAAATAATGTCCCCACTTCTGAATAGCATATACTATGGACAATAGTTCTTTCTCATAAGTAGAGAGTCCCAAGTGTTTGGGTGCCAATGCCTTGCTTATGAAAGCTATGGGGTGTCCCTCCTGCATCAACACAGCCCCAATTCCAAAACCAGATGCATCACACTCAATGATAAAAGTTTTGTTATAGTCAGGCATGGCTAGGGTTGGAGCAGAGGTCATAGCTAATTTGAGTGACTGGAAGGCTTCCTCAGCCTCTTTTGACCAACAAAAAGCATCTTTTTTAAGAAGATTAGTAAGGGGTTGGCCAATTTTTCCATATCCCTTAATGAACCTTCTATAATAACCCGTCAATCCTAGAAATCCCCTTAATGACTTGACAGAGGTGGGTCTTGGCCAATCCAACATGCCTTTCAATTTCACAGGGTCAGCTGCCACCCCTTTGTCAGAAATCAAATGTCCTAAGTATTCCAGACTAGATTGTCCAAATGCACACTTTGATTGTTTGACAAACAGTTGATTGGTCCTTAAGAGAGAAAAAGTGGTTGACAAATGGTTCACATGCTCATCCATAGACTGACTGTAAACTAATATATCATCGAAGAAAACCAATATGAACTTTCTAAGA
>NMUG010011184.1:0-10705 GCA_002855965.1 Monotropa hypopitys
TTTAATTCATATTTTTTTGTGACACTATTGAAAATTTAAAAAGTTAGTTCATATTTTTGTGACACAAAAAAAGTTAGTTCATATTTTTTAATTTTTTAATGATTTTTAGAGATTTTCACAAAAATTAAATACTGTCGAAACATTACTGGTATTTCGCTAGTACGGTCAGTACGATCGAAACATGACTGGTATGGTCGGTATGATCCCGTACAAACCGGTATTAGGACCGAAACAGTACAAGAACGATCGTTGCAACGATTTGGGGCCAAAATATTACATACTGGTCGGTACCGAACGGTATTCACAACATTGGTGTGAATATAATCAATGTTTAGTTTCATAGGCACAAATTGATACCGAATACATATGCACACGGGTGTGCGCGCACGCATGAGGCTCGGCCCCGCGTGCCTAGATATTGGATGAAAGATTCAGGTTGTTCACAATTTTTAAAAAATACTTATGTTATTCTATTAAAAAATCAACTTATTTGAATAAGTGTCATCCAAACATGTATATTTTTATTTAGAGTTATAGGCATAACTTCTAAATGATAAGATGATGTAATTATAGTTATCGGAATAATCTTATTTTTTATAGAATAATATAAAATATTTTTATTAGTTTTTTTAATAGTTTGGATCTTCTGTTCGACACCCGGGCACGCAGAGTATGTTCCTTTGGTACAAAGGGCATGATTCTAGAATTATTCCTTGTCAAAAAAAATCACTCATCTAAATCGTTCTCATATAACAATTTATTTTCACTCTCTCTAAAAGCTAGGTGTTGAAAATATGAAGAAAAAAATTAATTAATTATAATCTTTTTAGTATTTTTTAATTACATAATCAGAGTGTTTTTAAAGAGTTTTTATACCAAAAGAATCTTTACCTAAACAAAGTACCTTTTAGTAATTTTATAAGAACAAAAATATAAGAATTAATTTAGTCTAAAGGCACTCGATCTTCCATTGTCCAACTCTCTCTTGTATTGTAGAATAACAATAAACTAAAAAATATGTAACAAATTAAATAATAATAAATACATAACAAGTACAAAAATTTTAATTAGAATTCAAATTGTTGAAATACATTGCTTAATTATAAATCACAATTATGTCATTAAACTGTTTTATAACAATGAAGCTTTTGTTCAAATAATATCTTAGATCTGAGTTTGTCATTTAGACCACTTCTATTATTTTCCAAATTTGTGGTTGGATTTGAGTTGGTCATTAAGGTTCTTTCGTAGCCCATGGTCTATCTCATTAGTAATTAAATGCACTTCATCAATTATGCAAAAGCAGGTTCAATCATCAGCACCGGCACAATTGGGGTGATCAGTGTTGACCTAAAAGGAGCCGACTAGAGGATCTAACATCAACCCATCATAGCGCAAGTGAAGTATCTCGAAAACAATTTCCCATATACATTAAATGCACAACAGACTAGGCACTCGATTATGGAGATCTACACACTCAAATGAATGATTTAAATAGAAGACAAATCATCCGAGAAAAAAGATTGACATAAAATCTTCGGGCTTGTAAGTTTTATCACTTATTGCTCATGCTCAAATGCACATAGCACTACTGTTCAACGAAACTCCCCCCCCCCCTCCATGAGTATTACTTCCTATAAAGGTCAACTTAGCCATAAATAGGCATTTTAGCTATCAACTATTGACCGGAGTATGTATGACTCTTATGTTCTGTCGCTTGCAGGAGATCTCGTCGACGGCAAAACGATGTGCTACGGCATTTGGCAACTCCTATATAACTCGACTTATGGGGTAGTCCATAAATAAGGACCTCGCAGGTTCCATTTGATTTATTTTTTTAATTATATTATCTTTATTTCAAAAAAAACAAGTTTTGAAATGTTAATTTCTTTTGACGAGAGATATAAAAAGTAAAATATTACGATCAAATGTTTACTAAAAATAAAATAGGAAAAATATAAATTTCAAATTTAAACAAGCACAAATAGTTTTTCTAAACTTGTTTTACTTTTGATTTGTTTATTTTCTTAATTTCTTTTATCAAAACAAAATAATAAATTTAAAAATTTTGGATGCAAAATAAAGAAAATAGAAAAATAATTAAAATAAAAATAAATCAATAAAAATATGGTGGAATAATTTCAAATTTAATCTAATTAGGTTTTTCTAAAATAATGCATGCTTAAGTACTAAGTTAGGCACGTTGGTTGTTCTATGTAATTTGATATTGTAGAGCCAATTCCTAGAAATTCTGCAAGGGAAGAACGAGAGCCAAGTTGCACCGGTTGAGCACAAAATTTGCACCGGTGCAACTTAGCTTCCATTTCTGGAGATAGGATCCCTCTTCTGGAAAATCCACAAAGCAAGACAAAGCCCAACTTCCAAGAATTCAACAGCACATCAAGGCAGAGGACATATGCATCGGTTGAGCAGAACCACTGCACCGGTACAGGGTGACTTCAGGCATATCTTTATAGGCTTTGTGCATTGGTTGAGCAAACTTTTCACTGATGCATAGCCCCTTTGGCTGAGGGAAACAAACCCATTAAAGGTATTTTGGTCTTTTAGGATTATAGATTATATAAGTCATTGTAAAACGTTTTTAGAAAGGTTTTTATCATGTTTTAGGGTTAGGAGAGGTGGAGAGATTCTCTCTCTACCTCTATATTTTTGCTCTTATTCTCTTTAGTTTTCTAGGATTTCCATGGGGTTTGGGAAGTTTTCTTCTTCATTAACAATGTAGGGCTCTCTTTCCTCTCTATCCATTTATGTATTTTATTTATGCATTTGTATTTAATTAATTTCGTATTTAATTTTCTATATATTGTTTTATTGTTGTTGTTGCCATTTTCTTAGTGTTTGTAGTTGTAATGGAGGGGTAGCCTCATTGGTTTGGCTATGGGGTGACTAACACCCCAAGCCTTAGGTTGTTGCTTGACCCCTATATGTTTGAGCTTGAAATGTTATGATGTGGGTGTCCTAGTTCATGTCCTAAGATCTAAATCTAGTGGTATTAATCATTTTAATAGAGTGTGTCATGTAGACGACATGCTTGATGCGATGTTCCGTTAGGTGTTCGACAAACGTCTCAATGATTTAGGTTCCCTAAAAAGGATTAGAATCACGTCTTATGGTCTTAGCTTAGTGGTATTAATCATTTTAATGGAGTGTGCCATGTACACATCGTACTTGATGCGATGTCTCATTAGGTATTCGACATAGTGTTTCGTTGATCCAATTCCTCTAGAAACCACTTAATCCATTCTAAATTTAGATATTGAGGTTACATAGTATTTAGGGGTATGTGGTTCTGAATTTAGGTCTAAGATGAGGGTTGTTAACCTATTTGATGGGTCATAGACAATGTGTAATGACCCGCCCCACCCTGCACAATATTGTCCATTTTTGGCCACCAAGTCTCAATGGACTTCCCAAGGGGTCACCCATCCATGGACTACTCCAGTCGTGTACATATACATGATATATATATACCTACGTATTCAAATATATATACAACAAAAAACGTGTAACGAAAACGGTATACCTTCTCGTTGTTACCATTCGCCGCGTCGTCGCCATTGTTATGCTGTCGCCGATGGTCCTCTTCTCCGGTGCGTCTCTCTCTCACTGTTGGTTCTCTCTCTCTCGGTTGTTTCTTAGACTCACTTTCGCTCTCTCTCGTTCTTAGTCATTTTCTGGAACACTGTTTTAACAAGATACTACACAAAGTTGTTTTTTAATAAAACAATGCATTATGAATATGTGGATTGAGTTTTAAATTTTTTTCATTTGTACGTGCCCCTTTTTCTTATAATCGATTTTCTTCATTAAAATTTTTAATTTCTTTACACGTATATATTTTTATAATCAATTTTCTTAAGAAAATTTTAATTCTGCCTATTTTATAATTAATCGCCCGAATAATTATTTTAATCATCATAAAAATATAATTAATTTAATTAATTTAATTAATGCAAATGATGCATAAAATGAGATGCAGGTCTCACAACTCTCCCCTACTTAAAGAAATTTCGCCCCGAAATTTAAAAACGTATATGAATCGAAAAGTTATGGATATAGATTCCTCATGTTCTCTTCGGATTCCCATGTGGCTTCTTCAACTGAGTGACTCCGCCATAAGACTTTCACCAACGGAATAGTCTTCGTGCGAAGAACTTGTACTTTACTATCCAGGATTTGCACTGGTCGCTCAACATAGGATAGATCTTCTCTCAATTCCACTGGTTCCACCGATATGACATGTGATAGGTCATGTATATATTTCCTGAGCATCGACACATGGAACACATCATGCAACTGCGATAAATTAGATGGCAATTCTAGGCAATATGCTGTAGCACCAACCCTTTCTGTGATCTCGAATGGACCAACATACCGAGGGCTAAGATTTCCTTTCTTACCAAATCTCATAATCCCTTTCCATGGCGATACCTTCAAAAATACAAAATCTCTTTTTTCAAACTCAATATCTCTTCTTCGAGTATCGACATAACTCTTCTGTCGACTTTGAGCTTTTTTCAATCTCTCATGGATGACTTTGATATTGTCAGTTGTCATCTCAATAATCTCTGACCCAAATAATTTCTTCTCACCAGCTTCTATCCAACATACTGGCGTTCTACACTTTCTGCCATACAAAACTTCATATGGTGTCATTTCAATTGTGGCATGATAGCTATTGTTGTAAGTAAATTCCATAAAAGATAAATGAGGATCCCAATTCCCTGAAAACTCTAGCACACAAGCTCACAACATATCCTCAAGAGTCTGAATCGTTCTTTCTGATTGACCATCGGTTTGAGGATGAAATGACATACTAAACTTTAAAGATGTTCCCATGGCCTGCTACAGACTTGGCCAAAATCTAGATGTGAATCTAGGATCTCGATCTGATATGATAGATACAGGTGCACCATAAAGCTTAATAATTTCATCAACGTATAATCGGGATAATTTATCTAAACTGAATGTGGTCTTGACTGCCAGAAAATGAACTGACTTAGTCAAATAATCCACAATCACCCAAATAGAAGCATTCTCTTTTTGAGTACGAGGTAAACCTGATACGAAATCCATTGTGATATGATCCCATTTCCACTCAGGGATCGGCAAATGTTGCAATAAACCACCAGGTCGCTGATGTTCTGCTTTTACTTGGTGACAAACAATACATCTGGATACAAATTTCAGCAATCTCCCATTTCATACCAAACCACAAATAATGTTCACGCAAATTCTGATATAGCTTGGTACTGCCAGGATGTATAGCGTAGGCAGAACTATGAGCTTCTTCTAATATTTCTCTCTTCAGATCCTTATCATCAGGAACACATAGATGAGTCCCAAGTAATAAAGTTCCATCTACTCGCAGAACATAATCTGAACGCACACAACTTTTTACTTCATCCATAATCTTCTTCAACATAGGATCAGATCCTTGAGCTCCCTGAATTTTCTCAATCAAAAGCAACTTCAATCTCAAAGTCGCCATTATAGCTCTATCGTTACTCATTCCCAATTCAGCTCTTAAATTTCTCAAATCTGAATAGAACTCCATCTTCTCACCTTTCATAAACGACAATCTTTCTGAGGACTTCCTGCTTAAAGCGTCAGCTACCACATTAGCCTTTCCTGGATGATAAAGAATAGTGCAGTCATAGTCATTAATTAGTTCGATCCATCATCATTGATGCAAATTCAACTCCTTTTGAGTAAATAGATACTTTAAGCTCTAATGATCGATGTAAATTTTATACGTCTCACCATATAGATAATGCCTCCACAACTTAAGAGCAAAAACGATAGCTGCCAACTCTAAATTATGAGTTGGGTATGCACGTTCATGAGTCTTTAACTACCGCGAGGCATAAGCAATCACTTGCCCGTGCTGCATTAACACGCATCTGAGACCCTGGTGTGAAGCATCACTGTAAATCACGAATTCTTCTGATTCGGAAGGAATAGTTAGTACCGGTGCTAATACCAATCTATCCTTCAGCTTCTAAAAACTCTGTTCACATTGGTCAGACCATATAAACTTCGTCTATTTTCGAGTCAACTGGGTTAACGACTTAGCAATAGCAGAGAAGTCTTGCACGAATCGCCGATAATATCCAGCTAACCCTAAGAAACTTCTAACTTTAGTTACGTTTCTTGGTCTTTCCTAGTTTACAACAACTTCTATCTTTTTTGGATCTACCATAATACCATCACCTAAGATCACATGACCCAAGAATATCACTTCATTCAACCAATTTCAGACTTGCTTAATTTTCCATACAACTTCTCTTCCCGCAACACTTGTAAAGTTGTTCGCAAATGATCTTCATGATCCTCCTTGCTCCGAGAATATATCAAAATATCGTCAATAAAGATAATGATAAAGGAATCAAGATACGGCTTAAAGACTCGGTTCATCAGATCCATAAATTTGCAAGAGCATTCGTCAGACCAAAATGGCAATACCACAAATTCATAATGGCCATATCTCGTACGAAACACAGTCTTCGAAATATCGCTCTCCCTGGCTTTCAACTGATAATAATCAGACCTCAATCAATCTTTGAAAATACAGCAGCTCCTTGAAGTTGATCAAACAAATCATCGATCCGAGATGAATGATATTTGTTATGAATCGTTACCTTATTTAATTGCCGATAATCGATGCATAACCGCATACTCTCATCTTTCTTCTTCACAAACAACATCGGTGCTCCCCACGGGGAAACACCAGGTCTAATAAAACCTCTCTTTAACAAATCCTGAAGCTGAACTTTCAACTCCTTCAACTCCATCGGTGCCATTATATAGGATGCAATGGATATCGGTGCCACTCCTGTCAACAATTCAATAGAAAACTCTATTTCTCTGTCCACTCGCACACCTGGCAATTCCTCTGGAAACACGTCTGCAAATTCCTTTACTATAGGAATGTCCCCAATTTGAGGACTAGATATTCTAGTATCTATAATATGAGCAAAAAATCCTTGGCATTCTTTCCTCAGCAACTCTTTTGCTTCAATTGCTGAAATCAAACTAGTTGGAGTGATTCTTCGATCACCAAAGAATTTGAAAGACGGCAAATTTGGTAAATGGAATGTTACCTCTTTGTAAAAACAATCGATCGTGGCATGGTGTTGAGATAACCAATCCATTCCCAAAATCACATTGAAATCTTTCATATCCAATGGCAAAAGATCATCCAACAATTCCCAATCATGGATATGTACATCACAACCCTTATACACCGAATCAATCAAAACTGTTTTCCAAACAAGGGTCGATATAGACAATGTATGCTCGAACATGACTACTGGCTCACTCAAATGCTTGACATAACTTAATGATACGAACGAATGAGTAGAACCGGGATCAATCAAAATATGAGGAATACTGTTGGCAATGGGAAGTGTACCTGTAACCATGTCTCGAGAAGCTTGAGCCTCCTGCTCAGTAATGGCAAATACCCTGCCTCGACCCATTATTGCTGATTGTTGTCCTGCTCCTCTGCCTCTGGAGCTACTGACTGTACCTCTTTCTCTGACTTGAAAATTCCCAACTGATGATATTTCGGTCAGTGCCTGACGACATTCTTGCTGCACATGGTCAGGTCGACCACATTTGAAGCATATAGATGTCTTCTTTGGACAGTCTCGAGCATAATGCCCCATATGCTCACATCTATAACACATCACATCTACTAACTAAGTCACCACAGATCCTCTTCCTGGGTAACTCTATTGCAGCTGGCTAAAACCTCTTCTTCTTTGGCTACCAACACTCTGCCCCCGACCTGATATTTGACTGGGTGGCCGGAACGATCCTCTACTAAACTGAGATCCCTAACATCCTTCACTGAATGATCTTCTACCAAATCTTCTTTGTTGCGGCGGACCACTTGTCCAATCCCTCTTGAATTGATCTCTTCTTCCTTCAATTCTTTCCATTTCTTTCTCTGCAATTTTTGATTTTGCTATCATCTGCTTAAAATTATGCTCTTGAAACATTGCCACACGAGGCTGAATTCGATAGTTCAACCCTATTTGAAACTTCTCACATATAGCTACTTCTGTGGTTACCATGAATGGTGCAAATCGAGATAGCACGGTAAACTTCACAATATATTCGTTTACAGATATTGATCTTTGCACCAACAATAGAAATTCATTTCTTCTCACTTTTATAGAATGTCGAAAAGTATTTTTCATTGAAGGCCTCTTCAAATCCATTCCAATCAATCCTCGCATCTGCCCCCACTAAAGCTGCCATCGAGACTCGTTCTGTTGCATTCCACCAATGATAGGCTTCTTCTGCTAGTATAAAAGAGGCCAATTTCACCATATCATCCTCTACTACTTCAATAACATCAAAAATCTGCTTGATTCACGCCATCCAATTTTCAGCATCCTCTTCTCCTTTAGTTCATGTGAACATGGGTGGATCCATTGCTTTGAAGTTCTTAAACAAGGTTGTATTAATGTCCACCGCTATCCTCTGTACCAGAACTGGTTGCTCTGGAACTGGTTGCACAGACTGTCTTCTATAAAACTGAGCCTGACCTTCAGCCATTCTGATTATGACTTTTTGAAGCTGTCTCAACGGATCTACTTGAACTTGCTCCTCGACTCTAACTTCCTCGGCTACTTCTACATGCTCATCTTGCCTTTCCTGTCTCTAATCTACGAAGGCTTCCGAACCATGAACCCTCTCTACTTTCTCGATATGTTCTATAATAATTCTAATAAACAAAACAAATAAGATTTAAATCACAAAAATTTATGCACCAAGGACATGCTCTAGACTCAGGTCTCTATACTCAACAACATCCTATATCTATAGTCCAACTGACTCAACAAGTCTACAAAATCTCTAAACTCTAGCTCTGATATCACAACTGTCATACCCTATCTCCGACAACTGTAATAACAGCCATCTAAGGATGGGCGCGCAACGGCGGAACACACTAATCAACACTAATATCACAATAATCTAAAATACTAATGCAACTAGAACTGAAATAAACAAAAACTGCTGAAATATATATATCAACAACTGAACAACTATAAACTGAAATAAAAACTCACTAAACAGAATGGGCTACAAACAACAGCCCCAAACTCTCACTGCTGAACTAGAAATATAAACAAACTCTCTCATTCAAACAACATGGCTAAATAGTGCCCAACAATCATAAAATATAAACTGAAAACTAAATATATACATCTGAAGAAAAGAAAAGCTCTGCTACTGCTACTGCTACTGGAAGTCTGTAGAAAATTGGACAGCATCTCCTTCGCTCTCGACAATGCCTCACCGCAGGCTGCGACTCAACAGGTATACACGCTAAATGTAGTTGTCCTCCTAAGTACTCAGACCCTTCACAACAGCTGGACCGGTGGACTCTACTCTGTACACAAAACAGTAACACCTGCGAAAAGGGAGAGTTAGCTAGGGAAAGCTGGTGAATACTATAGAAAATCATAATAAAGAGAAGTAAAATAGCTATGAATCATATATTTTCAAAAGTTATTTCTTTTTTGAAAACATTTTATTTCCAAATTTATTTTCCAATTATCTTTCCAAAAATACTTCTTTTCTCATTTTCTTTTCCATAAATCACGTTTCCTTTTCAAATCTCTTTTCTGAATTTCAAAACTCTTTTCTGAATTTCAAAACTCTTTTCGTTACTCAAATCATTTCTTTTCTTTCACTTTTCAAACTCTTATTTCTCTTTTCTCAAAATCCTCTGTGGATATTAAATATCAATAAATCAATATGTCACGACCCGACCTGACAATTAACAAGGTAATTACCGGATTGGAGACGTGACAGTATCATAGTAACAGATTACAACTAAACACAACTGAAAATAAAAGAGCTGCTAAATAAAAACTGAAGTGTTGATACCATAACTGAGTACAAAGATAGTCTACTAGGCTCAACAAACTGGGTAAAAACAAGACCCGGGCCCGAAATAACAGAAAGAATAGTACAACATTACGGAAGCCTACTACATACTACTGAAACTGAAAAGAGAAACCTCTGACAACTCCTGCAGCCTGAAAGTTGGAACTCTAAATGCGGTAACCTAAAAGCATATAAAAATACGTCAGCACAACAGCGTAGTGAATATATAAAAAAACAAAATAAATAAGAAGTAAATAGGTGTGACAAAACTCTTTATATTTTTCAAGACACTTTTCCTTTTCTTTGCAATTTCTCCTTTTTCAAGTGATAAAGTTCCTTTATTACAAAAATCTATACAAGTGAAGAATATAATCAAAATGTGATAATAATTTCCTTACCAAATGTCTTCAAATCTTTCCCAAAACCTTTTCTTTATTTATAGATATATGTGTGGCTCTTAAAAATATGATTTTCCACGTAACTTTTATATTTCTACTTGCATCGGATCTAATATTGATCCATCTCTATCATAAGATCGAATAAGAGATCTTTTTTTAGCGTATAAAAATACGTCAGCATGACGGCGTGGTGAATATATAAAAAACGAAATAAACAAGAAGTAAACAGGTGTGACAAAACTCTTTATATTTTTCAAGACACTTTTCCTTTTCTTTGCAATTTCTCCTTTTTCAAGTGATAAAGTTCCTTTATTACAAAAATCTGTACAAGTAAAGAATATGATCAAAATGTGGTAATAATTTCCTTACCAAATGTCTTC
>NMUG010011185.1:0-10706 GCA_002855965.1 Monotropa hypopitys
GGTCTCCAAAACGTGCGCAAATGTCGCTTATTCATTTTATTCCTGGAAAACACTAAGAACACGCAAAAAAATATCAAATAACGCGACTACGGGACTAACAATTCCTAAGTTAAGGCCTCTAAATAGGTGCTTTAAGGCACCTATCAATCGGCACCTTGCCGACCCAAGGCAACGCCAACCTGCTACTGGGGATCCTCACCACCCCAAACCGCTAGATCAACATCTATCGGACCCCCAAACTCTATTGATTATCAATTGATTATTATAAAAATACGATTTCATTTAAAAATCACTTTTGAAATTTTAGGTCGTTACAGGTGTTCTTCCCAACTCCCCTAAAATTCCAAAGTACATGCTCGCAGTAGGTCTTCCAATGTTTGGATCGTTATTTCTGATTGGTCATCGGTTTGGGGATGAAAGGTGGTGCTGAAGTTTAATGTCATCCCCATTGCTTTTTGTAGTGACTTACAAAATCTGGATACAAATCGGGGGTCTCTATCTGAGGTGGTCGAAACTGGCATCCCGTGTAGTCGAATGATCTCTCACAGATAAGTGGCTGCCATTTGGTCCATTGATTACGTGTTCTTGATCGGAATGAAATGTGCTGACTTGGTCAAGTGATCGACTATAACCCATATTATGTTGTTGCCTTTGACGGTTCGAGGAAATTCTACGACGTAGTCCATCGTGATATCTTCCCACTTCTATTTTGAGATTGGTAGAGGTTGGAGTAATCCAGCTGGCTTCTGACATCCTGCTTTGATTTATTGACATTCGAGGCATTGATCGATGTAGTCGGCTATGTCATGCTTCATACTCATCCACTAGTAGGATCTCTTGAGGTCTTGGTACATCTTTGATCTTCCGGGGTGAATTGCGAATTTTGATTTGTGTCTTTCATTCATGATTCTCCATTTGATTTTTTCTATGTTGGGTACGCATATACTATTTTAAAATTTGAGGAGGCCTTCTTGTACGGTGAACTCGTTTTCTGGTTAGTTTTTGGCACTTTCTTGGATTTTTTGCAACTTCAGGTCGTTTGCTTGGATGGCCTTGATTTCATCTATGACGAAGGGTTCAACGATAATTGTCGCGAGATGCACTAAGTAGGAATGGTCTTTCTTTTCGGCTGAGGGCGTCGGCCACCACGTTAGCTTTCCCTGAATAGTACTAAATGTTGAGGTCGTAGTATTTCATAAGTTCAAGCCACCTTCGTTGCCTTAGATTTTGTTCCTTCTGTGTGAAAACGTACTTCAAGCTTTTGTGGTCGGTGAAGACGTCGCAAGTAACTTTGTATAAGTAGTTGCGCCATATCTTGAGTGCGAAGATTACTGCTGTAAGCTCCAAGTCGTGTGTTGGATAATTCTTCTCGTGAGGCTTTAGTTGTCGTGAGGCGTAAGTGATTACCTTCCCGAGTTGCATAAGGACGCATCATAATCTTTTATGTAAAGCATCACTGTAGATGGTGAATCCTTCTTCTCCGTTGGGTAGTGTAAGCACAGGTGAGGTTGTGAGCCTTTTCTTTCATTCCTTAAAGCATCCTTCTCTTTCTTATGTCCACGTGAATGGTTCTACTTTGCGTGTAAGTTGCGTCATAGGTACAACATTTTTAGAGAAGTCTTGAATAAATCGGTGATAATAACTGGCAAGTCCTAGAAAGCTAACTTCCGCTACTAATGTCGGTGCTGGCCAAGTTGAGATTGCCTCTATCTTCTGTGGGTCTAATGAGATATCGTGCTTGCCGATGATGTGCCCAAGGAAGTGGACATTCTTCAGCCAGAATTCGCACTTGCTAAACTTCGCGTACAGTTGATTCTCCTTCAGGGTTTGTAGAATGATGGACAGGTGCTCCGCATATTGCTCTTCGTTCTTTGAGTAGATAAGAATGTCGTCAATAAACACGATCATGAAATCATCGAGATAGTTGGTGAAAATATGATTCATTAGATCCATGAATGCTGCTGGGGCATTGGTTACTCCAAAGGGCATGACTAGAAACTCGTAGTGGCCATAACGAGTGCGAAAGGCGGTCTTCTCGATATCTTCGGTTTTGACTTTGAGTTGATGGTATCCTGAGCGAAGGTCGATTTTGGAAAATATTCGAGCTCCTTGTAGTTGGTCGAAGAGATCGTCGATTCGGGGTAGAGGGTATTTGTTCTTGATGGTGGCTTTGTTCAATTCCCGATAGTCGATGCATAGACGCATAGTCTCATCGTTTTTCTTGACGAACAGCACTCGCGCTCCCTATGGTGATGAGCTAGGTCGAATGAAACTCTTCTCGATTAATTTTTGTAGTTGTGTCTTCAGTGCCTTCAATTCTGCTCATGCAATGCGATAGGGGGTTTTGGAAATCGATTGCGTGGATGGTACGAGGTCGATGGAGAATTCCATCTCTCGATCAATGGGCATTCCTGGCAATTCCTCTAGGAATACTTCAGGATAGTCACATACTACTAGGTGTCTTTTTTAAGGCACTCTTGGATTTGGTTGAAGTGATGATGCAGAGATACCCTTGGCATACTTTCCATAGAAGACGGCGGGCTTCGACGACGGATACGAAACAAGGGGGTGAGATGACTCCTTCTCCATTAAGTTTAGACTCCCCACCTTTGGATTCAACAAAGGTGATCGACTTTCCAGCGCAGTCAATCTTGGCATTGGATTTGGACATCCAATCTATGCCAATAATAACATCGAAGTATGCCATGTTTAGAGGGATGAGGTCGATTGAAGACAAGGCTCCATTCATGGATGTCTCACAAGCCCTAAGGATCGTAGACCATAGGACGCCTTTACTCATATGTTGGGCCACGAATAGATTGTATCTTAAGGGTTCAGATTTATTGGGAATTTTCTCCGAGTGTAGTTTCGAAATGAATGAATGTGTGGATCTAGAATCGAAGAAGTCATAAGTAGGGATATTGCAAATAAAGATTCTACCTGCTACGACTCCTTCTTCATTTTGGGGATCTCCAGGGATGAGTGCAAAAGCTCTCCCTTGCCTTTGATTGTTGTTGTTGTTGCGGTTTCCTTGATTATTAAAGTTGTTCTTGGGGGCTCCGACAGGTACAGTATTTGCTCCAGTTAACTTTGGACATTCTCGCTTGTAGTGCCCACTTTGATCGCAGCCAAAGCAAGTGTTTAGAGCTACTCGACATTCTCCTGAGAGCATCTTCCCGCAAGTCGGGCATGGTGGTATTGGTCTCTGTTCTTCATTCCTCTTTCTTTGGTTTCCTCCGAAGTTTGTCTTCTTAGGGTGGCTAGATCCTCCTTGATTTTGATTTTGTCTCTTCCTTTCTTGGTAACATCGAGACTCGTCCACGTCTTGTTCTACTAGAATCGCTCTATTTAACACATCCGTATAAGATAGGAGTTGGAGGGGACGGATGACTCTTCGAACCTCGGGTTTTAGCCCATCTTTGAAACGTCGGACTTTCATCTCGTCGGTAGTTATGAGGTATGGGGCGTATTTTGCAAGACTGGTGAACTCGGCTTCATATTCTGCCATAGTTGTTACTCCTCTTTGCTTCAGATTTTTGAACTCCATGCACTTGGCATTCATCATCGCACGAGGCATAAATTTCTTCTTGAAGACTTCGAGGAATCTTCTCCAACTCATTTATGGCTCTATAGCACTCTTCAGGTTCCACCATCGATTGGCATCGCCTGCTAGCAAGTAAGATCTAATTTCGACTCTTTGGCGATCTGAACACTAAAGAAGTCGGAAGTTCTTCTCTAATTCCACAATTCATTCGCTGGCTCGAATGGGGTCCATGCCTCCTTTGAACGTCGGGGGTTTCAACTTTAGAATTCTTTTACCACGGTTACGTTTTCCATTGGTGGGGCAAGGTGGATGACTTCCTCTTCGTGGACAACTAGTGGTGGTTCAACCACGGGTTTCTGATTCTGAATTCGGTTGATGGCTTCCTGTTGGGCTTGGACCGTGCCGACCAACATTCTTACCATTTGTCGTAGCTCGCCGATCTTGTCATGATCTTGGCCATTCCCGTTGGCTCTTGTGTTCACCATTCTGAAAAAGATCTCATAGTTAGAAATGGTTGAATAATTCATAACGGCTAGAGTTACTACAAGTAGATAAATCAAAATATCAAGTGTATCCGGGGTACACACAACAAAATATGTCGGATAATGATAGGATGCTAAAATGCTACTTGCTATCTGAGTCACTAGGCCAATCATAGTAGGGATAGATCCACTCTTGGAGGACAATGTCTAAATCTAATTCACCGTCTATATCAAAATCTTCATTGAAATTGAGAGGGTCATCGTCAAGTCCGTCTCCTAGCTGTAGATCCCAGTCGAGATCTATAGGATCTTCTTCTTCTTTATCATCTATGTCTTCATTTTGTGGATCCTCCTCGTGCACTTGAACTTCGTCGTTGTCGTTGACGGGGTTCATCATTATATTTTGAATTTCCTCGAAAGTCCACTGGCGGATCGATCTTCTTGCTATTTTACATGCTTGTTCTCCTATCCTCAATCGATAGTCGATCCTCGTATGTAGGTGGAGTTCTGTTAGGTCTAGCCCTTGCGGTGCAAGCTGAACTATGGTGTCGATAGCTATGTCGGCCACAACAGTTTCAAGGTGCCCTTCTACAATTTCGTCTCCCGGAGGCATGATCTCGATGGAGCTATCGCTCGAATATTTGCTATCGCTGTTAGTATCGGATTCGCTGCTAGACATAGCTACAAGATATATAAATATAAGCATACATCTCCAAGATAAGTACAAAAATTTCTTTTTCTAAGTGTGACTAGTGCGTGTCTTATTCCTATTTCTGGGTTTCGTTCGGAATCCGATAACTCAAGTTTTGATACCACTGTTGTCATGACCCAACCCTAAACGGGTCATGAACGGCAAACGAGCAAGCTTGCAAATGCCTACTAATAATGAGTCAAGGGATTACATCACAACAATATAATAAATGCGGAAGCGTTAAACAAGAACCCAGAGTGTGCATAAAATTAATTACCATAATCTTCTTTGCTGATACAAACTACAAGAGACTCATAATTGCCTTTACAATGGTATTTGAGATACATCAAAAGTACAAAAAGGTCTAATCCTCTAAGATAATCCTCTAAGATAATCCTCTTCGATAGCTGAAAAGAGTTTTAGAAAATGCATAAGCATAAAGCTAGAGTGAATCAAGATATGCCAAGATTACTAGTTTCCATAGATAAACAATATAAATTATCAAATCTTTTTTCTTCCTTTTTCAACATAGTAAGTGAGTGGCTTATTAGCCCAAATCCTATTAATTTGTATATGATTGAATAGTTAAGCCTATGGCCTTCACAAAACGTCCATCGGCTCATAGATAACTTTTGTTTACAAGTTTTCATTTTCATTTCGGATTTCCCGACATGATCTTATCATGTTCCTCTTCACGGTGCCAGTATCTTAGGGAGCGACCCCAAATAGATTGCATGTCGTTATATCACTGTGATCACCTGGTCATGATCCCTTATTAGCCCTACCTCGTCGGTTTCTGACCCTGCCCCTGGCATAGAGCCACCATGTCACTGTTCATGTCGTTCAATCATAAAACATATTTCTTGTTTTTCCAATCCATGGTAATACAAGAGTGCATGCTATTTTTCTTTTTAAAAAGATAAACATAATATAGTGAAGTGATCAATAGCATAAATTATATATTTGTAAATGTTAGCATGCTTTAAAACTGTACGAGTAACAAGAGCATATAGAGATTAACATTTTTCTTGGTATAGTTTTCTTCTTGAATTTCTCTTAATCACCTCAAATCTGTCAATATAACCCAAATATATCATTTCTAGGCTTTTTGCCAAACTGATAAGGTATTGGCCGAGCTGAGCTGCCGGATCAAACCTGGCCGAACTACTACTGACTGGTTGGTCGAGCTCTTGGCCGAAATCCTACTATCCAAAGGACAGTTACCGACTATTTTGGTTCGAGAATAATCCTTACTGTCTAATTTGGTCCGGATGTCATTCTGGTCGGGTACAAAATGTTAAACCCTAAATAATTGAGCTGGAGGGCTCCTGGACCGAAGGGTTGACAGAGTTAAGGGATTTGCTTGGAAGAGAGGTTCTATTTTGTGATAGAAGCAGAAGGATGCTACCCTTGGATTTGTTTTGGATATAAAACTAGGAACCTAAACCATAAGACAAGAGGGAAATAAAACTAAATTAACTAAGAGAAATGGCCACAAGATTCCTAACACCTAACCTAGGTCATGCTATACTTCTCCAATCTCTATGATAACACAAGTGAGGGATCATAGCCTAGGACCTCACTCAAAAGGTTTAACTATCAATCACACATCATAGGGTCAAAAGATGGCACGGGAGCTAGAATTCAGTTCTCTTGGACATTCTATCGAACACCTAGGGTGACATAGCTACAAGCATAGGCCGTGCCAAGGTTCATTGTCTACGACCTATCAAGGAGGTTAACAACCCTAAGTTAAGACCTAACATGAGAACCACATGCTCCCAATTCATACGCAACCTCAAGACCTAAATCATCTATCGATTGGGTGGTTTCTAGGGGAATTTGCTCACTTGGACAATTTGTCTAACACCTAGTAGGACATCACTCAAAGCATGGAATGTGCCAATGTTATTGTCGAAAACCCATCAAAGAGATTAACACCACTAAGTTTAGACCCTACGATATGATCATAATCCTTTCTAGGAGGACCTAGCTCATTGAGACATTTTGTCGAACACCTAGCGGGACATCACACCAAGCATGGCATGTACATGACACACTCTATCAAAATGATTAACACCACTAGATTTAGATCTTAAGACATGAACTAGGACACCCACACCACAACATTTACGCACAAATTAAGGGAGGGTCCAACAACAACCTAAGTCTTGGGGTGCTAGTTACCTCATGACCAAACCAAGGAGGCTACCCCTCCATTACACCTACTACAATGCAAGAATTCACAAGAATACAAACAAAACTCAACATGGAGATGAAAATATAAACACAAGTGCATAAATAAAATACATAAATAGATATAGGGAAGAGATACTTACAACCTTTAGGAAGAAGAAATCCTCTTAAACCCCATGGAAATGCCTAAAATCTAGAGAGAAAGTGGAGGAATAAAATGGAGGTGGAGATAGAAGCTCTCCACCACCTCCTAACCCAAAAACATAACAAAATATATTTACAAAATGAATTATACATGAGTATATATACCCTATATCTCTTAAAATTAAAAAAATATCATTAATGAGTTTGAAATCTACGAAAAAACCGAGAAGGGATCGGTCCTCGTAGGGTCAGGAGACCAATACTCGTACAATAAAAATCCCAATGGAATTGAGGGACCGGTCCCTGTACTCCCCGGAGACCGGTACCCCTACAGCAAAAATCCCTCTGGAAAAGAGGTATCATTCCACATAGGGTCGGGAGACCGATACCCTCTCTCAAGATGTTTGATCTTATTTGTTTGCTTCTCCTTGGTTCTTCTGGATGCTTCCTCGTGGATCGTGAGGTCTCGGGGGCTTCCGGATGCATCTGGGGACCGCTAAATAACCTGAAAAATATAAAAAACTAGAAAACAAGATTAACGCAAATATGTACTAAACATAAATAAATAAACAAAGAACTAAAACAGAAGAGGAAGAAAAAGACACACTAAAACTACAAAATTGTGTGTCTATCCGCTTCTCAGTGTAATGTGCCAAAGCCTCTTTTACTTGGTACAAGTCAGCATTTTGCTTCAGCGTCAGTATTTTGTGCAGAGCTGCAAGATAGAATATTATATGGTAAGAAAAACAGCAAAGGAATGTGTCGACAAGATAGTTAATTGGCTTGCCTAGTGTCCTAGGTTCTCGAGGGACCGGTAATCAGCGAATTCAGGCTCAAAAATGTTTGAGACTATCAGGTATTCATTGGCATACATGTTGGAGTCCAACAAATTGGATATGATCCCCTACCGGCCAGGGCATCGGTATAGATAATACTTCTGGGACTTTTTATTAAATACAATAGAGTAATGTCGAAGAGATCCTCGAAGATGAGGGGGTACTTTAAGACTTTGTTTAATTTTATCACCCCCATTTTTACTCTGAAAACATTGTTCGTCACTTGCGACGGTATGAGGCTGAGCTGGAAGAAGAATTAGTAAAGGAGGGGATGGAGGGGAAAGTATAATCTCTCCTCAATGATAGAGAGGATAGGAATGTAGACATGATCCGGCTCCAGCACCAAATCATCCATAGGGTCCAGGAAGGCTTGTACGTTATCTGGGATGCAAGACTGCTCTTGGAATTGCCTCACTAATGGGACAGAGGAGAAAAGTAGTAGGAATTTGTCAGAATGCTTTTTCAGTGTCATGATCAAGAAAATCTAGAAGAAAAATTCTCCATTAGTTGGTCTGGAAATCATCGTTGCTGCTTTGGCACGGGCTCGGATACATGAAAATGGCCAGAAAGCTAGCCAATGGTGGGAAATGTGGTCCCGGTCCCATACCAACTTGGCATAGAGAAAAGTTAAGAGCAAATTACCCACTGGGGATGTGGGTGGTATGATTAGTGCACCACCGTGAGTTGGCCGGAAAAAGATGACATTTACGGTCATATCTCGAAAACAACCCCTAATGGGGTCATGATCCTAAAATGGTTGCAAAAGAGCAATTAAAGAGTTAGAGGATTAGTACCTAAGGTGAAGACGAGGGCTGTGAAGATCTAAAATGCGATGAATGCAACTAATTGGAGGGTTTTCTGGTTAACTGATTAATCGACAGCAATGAGGAGGAGCTCTGAAGCCAAGAAATCCTCCTCCTTCCCTTTTTTGTTCTATTTATAGGGGAGGAAATGAGGGGGTTCGAATTTTGAAAATCAGTTGGGCCACGTGGCGAATCAATGTCGCCCAATCTCAAGGTGCCACATGGCCAAGCATTAAATGGGAAGACAAAGTGAAATCGTCATAGATGACCGATGTATGCTAAACATCACATCAACCATAGTGTCGACCAATCATATGTCAACACAGGGTCAATCATTAAATGGGAAGACAAAGCAGAACCATCAGAGATGACCGACACATGCTAAACATCACATCAATTACAGTGTCAACCAATCACATGTCGACGCGTGACCAGACATTTAATATGCGCCAGCAACTTTATTGGAACCGGAACTGACGCGTGCGAAGCGATGCCTTTCTAGCTATCATAGCTAACCAGGGGCTAATGCATGGAAAGTATCTAGAGGACGGTTACGACGAGCACGATTCACGAAGGTATTCTCACTCACAATGATTCTCATTTGTACTACCTCTAAGCGGCTAGCTTGAGTCAACCTAGCTTTAGCCAGAGTCGAAGAAAGGTTGAGGGGTTATTTTTGAGGGCTAAACTAATAATGGTCTACTGTTCGAACTGATCAGGTGACACGTCAAAACTACAGTAGTGGAGAAGCCCGATGCAGAACAGAGACCGTCAAACATACAGCCGAAGGTCTGAGTTCCACGATACTCCCTTTAACCACAATATCTAAGGCTTCGGCACTTCTTAGGGAAGAGCACCAGGTCGGCCCGACAGGCATGACATTGACTGTAAAGACGTCTTCCTTGGTATTCACAACTTATACTTTCGGTGCATGTCATACCTCATGTCAAGATACACACTTCCCGATGCTATCAGGCACTGTCCAGCCACCTATGTACCCACCACTGTGTCAGGTGCATTGTCCCAGGTTGTTAGGAAGGGGGCTCCATGTGTGCCAAAGCATGTATGAACAATGTGCTGATGCAACTATAAATATGGACATAAGGTTGAGGGAGAGGTATGCGATTCTTAATAGCTCAAACTCTGTCAAAGTTATTTGTCTCTCTACCTTGTTGACTTTATCATTGGATGATCCACTGACAACATTGTCGGTATGTTAGCATTTCTTTCTTGTGCAGTTAGGTCGCTCCACAACCCATCTCTTGCTATTTGGATCTCACAGTTGAAGGCAGACCCCACAACAATACATTTAATGTTTTATTTCATAATTCTAATATACAAGAAGACTAAATTATATCCTTATTTGTACAATTAAATATATACTCTAATTACCTGATATAAAATTAAATATATCAAAAAATAACTCATAACGATATAAGGTATAACCCAAGAATATGTGCACAATTTCTCTTTATTATCCAAATGATATACTCGACAAACTCTATACATTAAAAGATACCAAAAACTTAACATGATTAGATGTGCTACTCAACCTATAGGGGATTCGAATCCAAAAAATTCTGAATATGAAGTTTTTAATATTATAAATTATCACATTATAAATCCTACATCAATTATTCATTACATCTTATTAACCTCATAAAATTTAATCATAATTTGATTAGACATACTTTGAAATATTATTAGTTGTTACCATATTACTTAATTATTATAAGCGCATTGCTACTCGGCCAGACCCCATGGCCAGACCCCATGGCCAGACCGTGTGGGTCTGGCCCCACACGGGATGCGAATAAAATTTTTGATTCTGAGGTTTTGTTTAAAATATTATTTTATGCTACCTTGTAAAAAATCAGCTCAATCGGATAATGTATAAAATTTTCTTAATCGTTTGAATTTTCATCCTGTAAAACTGTGAATGAAACGTTTAAACAATTAAGAAAATTTTATACATTATCCGATTGAGCTAATTTTTTACAGTTTAGCATA
>NMUG010011186.1:0-10706 GCA_002855965.1 Monotropa hypopitys
GAGGTGTTGGTTTTATGATGTTTCGAAACACTTTATAACCAATATTGTTGAAGAATGCCATCACAAAGGATGGACATTAGTGAAATCTAGTTACAATAAATGTTATTGTGGTGGGTAAAAATAATGTCAAGGGCAAGTAAGTAAATTTGAAGTTATAAGAAATTCTAAAAAGTAATTTTCCATACAGAAATTACTTTTTACCACACTGAATTAATATTTTCTGAGCTGAAATTGATTTCCCGATCTGAAAATGTCCCCGAATAGCAAAGAATGGGATGAACAGTGTTTTTCGACAACGGTACTGCTATAGTATATCCACCGAGCTGAATTTGAGCCCAGGAATAATGTATTGATCACGAGAAATAGGTAGAAAGTGATTATTATTATTATTTGTATGTAAATATGATATTGAAATTAAGAAAGGAACACGAAATATTTGATCACAATGAGAAGTCTAGATCTTATTTTATAATTGGAATGATAAATTTCATTCATTAAATAATCCCTAGAAAGAATGTTACGCAGGAAAAGACAAGATTGTGTTAGTGGAAGTAATAAAGACGCACCAACCATTACAATTTATGATAAAGAAGGCATTAAAGAGAAAGAAAAGGAGAAAGTCTAGTCGGAACCCCACCATTCATGAATCCAAATGCAGAAGGTGGGACTCAAAATCATGACAAAGACTGTGTATAAAAAACAAAAAAATACACATTTAAGGTACGCAATTCTGAATACTGAACTCTCTCTGAATTCATTTCTTTTTTTGCAAAGTTTTATCTCTTTTTAGATATTAACTTGTTCGTCGAAAAGTCCTCTAAGTCAAAAAATAGGGAGTCTTCATAGTTTTTCTGTGATTGCAACATAGCCAAGACTCAATGAAATTAAAAATAATTTAAAGACCATTACTGACTTAGAATTCTTGACATTTAAGGGTGTTCAAGAAAATTCCACCCACAATTGGTGCTGTCTGTGAGAAACTTTTGCTAATTTCTTAAAGATTTTCATTTCTTTTTCAGTCAAAAATGTCAAGACAAGAATTGGTAATGTCAAGAAAAGAAAGGACAACATCAGAGATCAAAGGAAAATGATTGGCTATTGCCACTCCTATTGGTGTAAGAAAAGGAAGAATGATTCTTTAGGAGACTAGTTCTCCGTCAAAGAGTCAAAGTTTAAGGGAGTACTTCAATTAAAAGGAATATTCTTCCTCGGAAACCAAGGGTCTTGCCAAATCCCATTCTCAAATCAACAGGGAGGAAGATTTGGAAAGGATAGTAAAAGGAAGCGACCAAGTAATTAGAAGACTAGAAAGAGAAATCGAGGAGCTAAAAATAGGAGGAATTCAAAATCTAGATCAGGGACATGAGGAGATTTCCCAGGATTCTCATAACAGATCAAGGGGAACTAGAAGTCGTCATGGTCAAGAGGATAGGTCTAGGAACCAAAATTTACTTGGACTTGTTCATATTGCTCAAGTAAGCCGTACTCATGACAGAAGCCGAGCATCTATCTAGCAGGTAGAAAGACCAAACAGATCAGAAAGATCGAATTATGAACAAAGGATCAGAAATCCTATCCATAATCGATTGAATGAAATAGAAAGAGTCAGAGAGATTGAGCAAGCAATAAATTATTCAGATGGAGTGCGGGAACAAAGAAATCCTGCTTGGGAAAGGAGGCACCATAACAAAGATAGGCATCCCAAGAATGTCGTATAGGGACATGATCCATTACCCCCAAATATAAATGGAATCCAGGATTGGTTAGATCACCGTCTGGGAGGAAGAAGAATGATGCAAGAAAGTGCCAGAAGGCCACTACGGCAAATGACATCAACACCTTTGTGTGTTAAAATTGACAGGTATCCTTTGCTCAAAAATTTTGTCCAGACAAAATTCCAAATGTACAATGGGAACACAGACCTCATAGAATATTTAAAGGCATATCTTCAGTTCATGATCATGCATTCTAGAGATGAAGATCTGTATTGCAAGATGTTTGCATCTAGTTTGGGTGAAATTGCCCTAAACTAGTATCATACTCTTGTCCCATACTCAGTTATGGGTTGGGAGGATCTTGCTAAGCAGTTTGTGGTAAGATTCCTTACTTATTGTAAACCATCAAAGGAATTTGACTCTTTAATGTCTCTGAGGAAGAAGTTAAACGAATCAATCATAGAGTATGTTGGAAGATACATGGAGTATATAAAAAATTAAAGATTGAAGTGAGAAGTATGCTGTTGCAACCTTCAAGCTGGGAATATTTGTATGGGAAAAACTACGAGAGTCTCTTACTATGAATCTGGTGGAGACAATGGTTGAGTTGATGGACAAGGTGGAGCATCATGCTAAGGTTGAGGATGAGATTGCTCAGGAGACTGAGCGGTCTGGTCACAAAGCTCATAAAACCAATACTATCATCCAGAACAAGCCAAACAGAAAAGAAAACAAGAGTCGGTTGCAGAAAAGAAAGAAGAGCAAAGAGAAGTGTTGTATGCAGCATAAAAAACACCCAGGCCAGGACCACAAGCTTATAAGACAGTTCAAACTACCTTCAATGTTCAAATTTTCCAAATAATATGACCAATGAAAGATGATCCATTCTGGAGGTGGCCCAAAAAACAAAGAGGAAATCAAGTAGAGTTGTTGTCGTTGCAGCTTCCATCAGGAGTTTGGCCACATGACTAAAGATTGCAACGTATAAAAACATGGAGGATATGGTAGTTGCAGGACATTTAAAGAAATATATTACAGGACCAAAACAAGTTGTTCAAGAGGATCAACAAAGAGAAAGAACTCCAGAGCAAAGATTCTTGGCTCCCCTTGGTACTATTCATGTTATCCATGGCATAGTAGAACCAATTACAGAGAATGACGCCCGAGCATAAAGAAGGAGGGAAGGCCATTCACATCATATTCTTCAGATCGGGCAAAAATGTGCAAGGGAAGAGGGAGCATAAAAAATCTATTTTTCAGAAGAAGATCTCTTTGGAGTGCAAGTATCGTCCAACAATGCTCTGATCATAACTTTGAAATTTTCTAGGTATGATACAATGACGATTTTGGTTGATCAGGGCAGTTCAACCGAAATTCTTTACTATGATGCATTCAAGAAGATAGGTTTAGCAGAGGAAAATCTGCAAGAAGCCAAAATTCCATTAATTGGTTTTAGTGCAGAACCAGTATGGACCCTAGGATTGGTGGTCTTACCAGTCCGTGCTGTAAGGGTAATATTGAACACTAATTCTTTGGTGGTAGATGTCCATTCAACATATAATGCTATTGTTGGGTGAACATGGATGCATAGGATGGGAGCAATCCCTTCAACCTATCATCAAGTGCTTAAATTCTTTGGTCCTAAGGGAATCGAATGCATCAGAGGCAATCAAGCTACAACTAAGAGTTGTTTTGTGGCTTCTTTGAAAACAAAATAGGTTGAGCAGGTCAAATCAATAGAGGTGCCCGATCAGCCAACTCTGGAGGATGTTGGAAAAAATCCAGAGGAAAGAGTGGTAGAAAAGTTGAAGAAAGTTCCTGTCCACCCAACTAATGAGGAACACTATTTTTTGATTGGGGAGGAGAAGAGGATGAGAGAAATTTGGTTCAAATTCTTTTGGATCATATCTATGTGTTTGCATGGATAACTCAAAAAATGCCCGACATAGATCCAGAGGTTATTTGCCACCACCTGAACGTTAATCCAAGTTTCAAGCAGTCATGCAAAAAAGGAGGAGGTCGGCTGTGCAACATACAGATGCAGTAATTGAAGAGGTGGATAATCTTTTAAAGGCATGGTAAATTCGAGAGGTGTACTATCCTGAATGATTAGCAAATACAGTAGTGGTTAAAAACAAAATCCCAAATGGAGAGTCTGTGTGGAATTCACAGATTTGAACAAAGCCAACCCTAAAGATAGATTTTCTTTGCCAAAAATAGATCAACTAGTGGATGCAACAACTGAATTCAAGAGAATGAGCTTCCTTGATGTTTATCGGGGATATCATTAGATAGCAATATATGAACCTGATTAAGAAAAGAATTCATTTATCACTCCCATGGGTCTTTTCTGTTATAAGGTAATTCCCTTTGGCTTGAGAAATGCTAGAGCAACTTATCAAAGTCTGGCAACAAATATGTTCAAAGATATGATTGGCAAGAACCTAGAAGTCTACATTGATGATATGGTGATCAAATACAAAAAATTAGAATCTCGTTTGGCAAATTTGCATCAAGCATTTGAGGTACTTCAAAATTTTAAGTTGAAACTAAATGCTTCAAAGTGTGATTTTGGTGTAAGTTCAGGGGAATTTTATGGTCACTTAGTGACTAGAAGAGGAATTGAGACCAACCCAGACCAAATAGTTACCTTGAAAAATCTCTAAAGACCGAGAAGGACTAAGGAGGTGCAAAGGCTTACAGGAATGGTTGCTGTTCTGAACAGATTCATTAGCAGATTATCAAACAGATGTAGACCATTCTTCCAGTTATTGAAGAAGCAATCCACTTATAGATGGATAGAAGAATGTGAGAAAACTTTTCAAGAATTGAAGAAATATCTTGCCAGTGCTCTATAGATTGTCACACCGGAGCCAGAAGATGTCCTAAAGATTTATCTTGCAGTATCTGAACATACAACCATTGTAGTTTTAATCAAGAAAGATGATGCCGAGCAGAAAGCAATATACTATATCAGCAAAACACTCCTAGATGCAAAAACCAATTACCTACCATTAGAGAAACTGATTATGGCACTGATGATAGCCTCCAAAAAGCTGAAACATTACTTCCTTGCTCACACCATTGAAGTCCTAACCACTCATCCTTTAAAACTATATTAAAAAGGCAGATTTTTTGGGAAGAGTATAAGCTTGGTATGTTGAGCTCGGGGAGTTTGACATCCATTCCATTCCTCGCACAACAATCAAAGGTCAAGTCTTAGCAGAATTTGTTGCAGAATTTTTCCCAGGAAGCCATCTCAGAGAGCAAACAAAAGAAGTTGATCCAGCACCACCAGCACTACCAGCAGAATAAACAGAGCAACCAGTAACAAGACAAGCAATGCCAAACTCAGAAGAAGACACATCTAACCAATGGAGACTTTTTGTAGATGGTTCTTCTTGTAATAAAGGATCTGGAGTAGGGATTGTACTATTTTTACCAGATAGATTGGAAGTAGAATAGTCAATCCATTTGGCTTTTAATGCTACAAATAATGTTACCGAGTATAAAACTTTTGTTTACAGGACTTAGTACTGCTCATCAATGTGAAGCCAATGATTTGCTAATTCATTGTGATAGTCAGTTGGTTGTCAACCAATTATCTGGAGAGTATGCTGCCCGAGATGACCCAATGACTTCATATACTGAGAAAGTTAAAGAAACCGTAGGCCATTTTAAAAAGACAAAAACTGTGCAGATTACTTCAAAACAAAATAGCCATATTGATGCTTTAGCATGCCTTGCATTTTCAGTACCTATGGAACTTCGCCGCACAATCAGCATTGAGTCCCTTCTTCAGCTGAGCGTAGAGAAGCAATCAATGGAAGAAAGCATGGATTTAAATCTTCGAGCGAGCTTGATGGATCCTATTATTGCATTCATCAAACATGGAATATTGCCAAAATATAAGAAGGAAGCCCATAAGTTGAGACTCAAGTCAACAAGATTCTGGTCCAAGCCAATAATTATACAAAAAAATCTTTCATGGGACCATACCTCAGATGTGTACATCCAGCCTTGATTCAAAAATCCCTCTATGAAATCCATGAAAGAGTGTGCGGCAGCCATGTTGGAGGCCACTCATTAGCATATAGAGCAATATCCCAGGGGTATTGGTCGCCCTATATGAAATAAGATGCGCAATTGTACGTCCGGAATTACAACAAGTGTCAAAGATTCTCTTCTATCATTCATATGCCTACTGTTGATTTGGCACCATTAACTAGTCCATGGCCATTTTCTCAATGGAGGCTAGATATTGTAGGACCAATGCCAACAACAAAGCACATGAAGAAATATTTGTTGGTTGGAATGGATTATTTTACAAAATAAATAGAAGCTGAACTTTTGGCAAAGATTACAGAACAGAATGTGGAACAACTTGTTTGTAAGAACATTATCACAAGGTTTGGTATCCGTTATACATTGGCGCATTAATGACGAGGGCCGAGGGGTATAAAAGTAGACTGTTACTTCCTTCAAGGGGGATCCGCAATTCTGGTAACGAAACTCTGCCCAAATTTTCTCTCAACCCTTAGCATTCATTTACTTTGATTAGGATTGGGTTTTACTCTAACCGAGACTAACTTAATTAACGGAGGGCCTTACAAGCCATTTGGCTAGGGCGTCATCTAACCATTTGTGGTTGCAGAACTAGACAGAGTAGGAGATCAAGCAAGAACAAAGGAAGGAAGATTTGCAGTAGAAGTCCAAGTCATCTAAAGTCAATATCTAAAGTCGTATCCTTTGCAGGGGTAAGATTTATCCCCGCACAATTGGCACCGTCTATGGAAAAGATCATTGTCACGACCCATCCTAGAATATAATAAAAATATATAAACTGGCAATGAATCCGTGACTAAACAAAGCATAAAAACCAACCCAAGCGGAACAATGGAACTATCTCACTGAAACAACATTTATTAATATAGCAGCAGAAGTACCAAAAACTCAAATCCCAAATCAACTCCATTAAATCTAAACAATAATAACCAACAAGACATCTAACACAAGTCAAAGGAAATAAAACCATAATATCAGCAACTCTCTCTCTACTAAAGTACCAATAGTTTCAACAATAATCCCCATTATTCTAAAGCAGAAATAACTAAAAATGAGATCTCCCAAAAAGGAGTACCAACAACTATCCTCTCTCCAATAGCTAATCCTCATGGCATTGGCTTGCATGTGAACCAGCTAAACTCTCTGACCTAGATATAGATTGCAAAACAACAAGCAAAAGATATCTAGGAGTGTTAGATACAACAATCATATATGCACTTTGATGTGTAAATAAAACAATAGCGAACAAGTAAAGTACAAGAAAACCGGGGTGGTATCTCTCCCCAACTATCACGTAATCATGCCAAGGTCCAAGGGGTGGTGTCTCTCCCCAACTATCACGTAATCATGCAATAGTCCATATATTCATGTCTTTCGTATCCATAGTACTTCTCTCTTTAAAGTTTATTTATATATATATATCAATTCTCTTCTCATCACCATTGATATCAAGCAAGGGTGCCACACTTGCTAACGGTGAGCAAATCAAGTCCAGACCACTATAACTCAGCCTAACAGCTATCACAAGCATGCCCAGGGTCAATTATAAACTTACCCCTATATCTTGGCCTAACAACTCATTAGAGTATGCCCAGGGTAATTCACAACTTACTCTCTTCTTAATACCCTCATATCTCGGCCTAACAACTCATTTGAGTATGCTCAGGGCAATATCATTTCTTTCTCTTCTTAGATTTACAAATCATATTCCCATGTCATTCCCTTCCGGGTGATATCAAGGCAAGAGATTAATAAATCTCAACATATAATAACAAGGTACTCATCATGCCCAATGCGTAAACAACAACATACTAATCATGCCCATTGCATAAACAACAACATACCGATCATGCCAATTACATAAACAACAATATACTAATCATACCCATTGCATATAAACAACAACATACTAATCATGTCCAATGCATAACAATAACATACTTCTTTATTATCCATGCTTACATGTAAGTAGGAAAATAAATAACTTTATGCAAGTATCACACATGAATCATGTGAATATACACAACATGTCCACACAACTAACTCCCAAACAAACAAAGCACATATATAAAAGGGCATCTACACACTCACCAAGTAGGCAAACTCGCAAAAACTATCTACCGAGCCTCCTTATGTGATTCCATCTTGTGTCCTGTTATAACATTACACAGGTGTATAAATAATCCCTCTTAAGTACTAAGTATTATTTAAGTATTTCAATGTTAGTTCTTAACCTCTTCAAACTTCCATAACCTCTTAAAACCTTGTTAAATAAAGCTTAACATCAATTTAAGACAAACCTCCAAGCAATCCCACATTTTCCCCAAACTTTCCCTTAACCATTACAGGACCGGTACAGAGCCGATATACTATCCGACATGCCAGCCGGCATGCCGGTTAGTATAATTTGCACTTCTTTATAATAACCAAAACTCATTGTCCATTTTTGCCTAAAACCGGTATGGGTTCGGTATGCCGCCCGGCATACCGGTTGCTTACTAGTTAAAACAACTCTATATCTCCCAAATTTTCACTTGCAGGCGAGGCCGGTATGGGATTCGGTATGTCGCCCGGTATACCGGTGCGAGTACCGATTGCTGCGCAGAAAGCAGGATGTTATGAACTACTGTTAAAACTTTGATTAATCTAAAAAATTTCCTCCTAAACTCGATCTAAACCTACAAGATCTGGGAAAATAAGTATAGTTAAGTGGTGTACACATCCTGATACTAATCATAATATGGCCAAAGCCTCAATTACCCACTCTAACTCCCTCAAATCAAAGATCTAAAGATAGATCTACAAATTTTCAGAAAATAATTAAGATTTATTGAAACCCTTAATCCAGCCCTCATCTTGAGCAAAATAATTTCATTAAATATATGAGAGTGTTCCTACTTACCCGATGCACAAGTTTGGAGAAGATCTCTTCCTCCAATTCTTCCTCTACAACCTTCAATCCAAGCCTAAAGCACAAGTCTCCCTCTTCCTCCTCTCTAATCTCTCTATAAACACACTTAGGTTAGAATAAGGATTTTTGGTAACCATCCTCAACCCTAATCAGATTTTTAGGGTCTAAATACCCTTTTTCCCTCCTACTCTTACTCTAATCACCCTTCCATGCCCCTCACTTACTATTATACTTAAAGGTTTTTATTATATAAGTTTATATATACCTAAAAACTTATTTTTAATTAACTAAAAATGCTCTTAAGTATTTACAAGTATTATTTCTCTTCCACACTTCTTTTATAAATATTTAATTATTCTATTTAATTTATTTTAATTTGAGACGGGTGTGACATCTCACTCCTCCTTAAGAAATGTTCGTCACAATACTTTCTTTCTGACTTCATATGGTCACACTACCGCCCAAAGACATATGTTATAAAACTTCTCATACACGAACTCGCATGCCTCAACATGACTCACCACAATGATGCATACCTTGACACACTAACTCACACCTTCATAAACCCAATGAAACTAACTCCTAAATTTTCCAAAACATTTCTCACTTCTAATGCTTCCTATAGTAATTCAACTCTCATCGACGCGACCAGTCATCACTACTATTTACAATTTCTCATGATATTACTAAGGACACTCTTCCCTCAAATTCCTTTCCATCCATTCCAACACCAATAGATCTACTACTCGCAATAGTTTATAGCATACCCACGACATGCCTTCTCTTAATGTTTCAAATTGTTTTTCTTTCTTACTATTCCCCCTCAATATTCAAGAAATAACATATCATACTACTTCGTATATAGGCAACCAAGGATAATTTCGACTCTACTCAAACCACATGGTAAATTACATGCCTCATAACCCCAATCAACACCAAAGTGCTTACACCCAATAATTTCACTTTCATACAACTTTCGCAACTCTATACACTCGAGGGTAAAAAAAACTAAACTCTCAACGTTAAACATTAGATTCAGCTAACACCTCACAACTTGATAAACGGCACCGCTGCATTACAAGGAAGAATTCACATAGGGTCATCTACCCTTACTTTAACATTACGATACCATTAATATATTAATCTCGCAACTCGGCATTATCATTAATACTTACTATGCTTAATTAAAATAACTCGTAACAACTTAACCTGCTTAAACAGTACCATAACCACTTTCAAACCTGCACTTCTCATCCACTTTGCTAAATGTAGCGTAATTACGATTTTTATAAAATTTGAGCAATCTTTCTCATTGCCAAAAACTTGAACATTATAGGCAACTATTCTTTCACATCCTTCACAATACTGGCACTCATATGTCACTCACACACATGCATATTTTATGATATTGTAATTAAGTTTACATTACAAAGTTTGAATCATGCCCACCCCTAAAAGGGTAAATTGCATCACACATAGAACCTAGTGCCACACGCACACCTCTAGTCCTTAACCTGAACTTGCCCAAACAGGCCACATCCACACTTTCACACAAAAAAATTGTCACATCCTTGTCAATCACATTATATGCAACAAAGTCTCGCATCAACATATGGATGCATATAATAATGAATTCCAACTATCTTATTTGAATAACAATTTATATGGATTACAAATGGTCTCACCATGCTTTCACTGCCCTACTCTACTCTACTTCCTTTATTAACAGAGTTCACACATAGGAATTCTTAGTTTGGATAATTCATCGACCACAAGCCAACACTTAAAGGTTACTTCATAAGTAAATCATTTATTCATCCTGTTTTCAAAGGTTGTAATTTAAAAACCGAAGCTAAATAACTTTCATCAATCCTTTATGTTATTACCAACAAGGCCATTTACTTCTATACCTTACACACAACCAAAAATTTTCCATAAGATATATCCATACTTCACCAATCACTACACTCTCCATAATTTCTATATTACCAATGATAACGCTGTTTAACTTTTCC